>JARJEC010039910.1:0-14304 GCA_030264575.1 Tachinus sp. AB-2021 | reverse complement strand
GTTTTCCAAAAATTGGTACTTCAATTTTAGAGAAAAATGCAACTACTTTTGAAATGTGCCAATATTTATATATATATATATATATATATATATATACATACATATATATACATATATATATATATATATATATATATATATATATATACATACATATATATACATATATATATATATATATATATATATTATATATATATATATATATAATGTAAATGTGAACTTTTGCCATTCTGAAAAATGATCATCCTTCCGGAAAGCGGAAAGCTTTTTAATGCCTCTATTGCATATTTGTGGCACAATATCACGAAAAACGGCACGCATGTTGAAGTTTTAAATATTAAATTGTCTTGGGACTATTAACATATCCCATCGAAAAAAATTAACATCGTCAATCCAAACGATCTAGGCAAACAATTGCATTGTGACGTATAAATTCAACACTTCATTTTTACAATCTTTATAACTATTATATTTCAGCAGCAAGTGTTCAAATACAGTTTAAAAATTACTTCATATTTAAAACGAACATTACAGATTAAAAAGTGTAGAAATTAAACAACAACGTTGTTACCTTACTGAGTAAAAAAGTATAAAATAATAACAAAGCTGCCCAAATAATTACAATAAATATTCAGAATGCCCCCCCCCCCGTTTTGATAAATACCTGCTTCACAACGATGCAATAAACTTTTTTTAACTTAATTAATAAAATCCGGATGTTCTCGATAATGACACATAGATGTCAAAATGTATATATGGTTTGTGAATAAGATAAGTTGAAATATATACTTCTCTTATTATATTTGTGGAGTTTTAATTTTATAATTTTTAGAATCAATGTAAGAAAGAAGTTCAGAAACATCATAAAAAACCAGGAAAGCAAAGTAAGAACTAAAGAATTAAAAATATTAAAAAAGTAATAACTACAATAAAAGTACTGGCGAGGACTCTTAATTGATAGAAGCCATAGGAAATAGAATGAATAAATTTTGAGGAAAAAAGTATGCTTAAAGCAAGAAACTTGTGTACCGGCCGACGAACGATAGAGAAAAACCAGCAGCAGTAATGGATAAAAAAGTTCTCTTGCGTTGATTTAAGTGCTATTAAAATTATTAATAAATATTTCGGTCTTAAATCCTAAGTTGTAATGAGTTAAATAGGTAACATGAGTTGTATTTGAAAAGATTATTTCATAAAAAACATTATAACTTTTATTTATTATACACTTAAATATTTAATTTATACTTTTACTCACAATGCCCGATTAAATTTCTAGTGATCATAAACTTCACTAGAAAAACACAAATGAGTAAACTAATCAATTAAATTATTTTTTATAAGAATGCAAAGTTCCATATTCTTTTACTTGTATGTTGACTTTTGTATCATAGTGTCGATGTTGCTCGTTATACATGTATTAATTACCAATATTACTAGATATTGTCAAGTTCTACTTATAAACGGTTTATGCACAACTTTTATGTTAAATCGAAAGTTTGATTTGCCACTGTATTGATTTGATATTTTTAAAGTGAATAATGTTGTATGCATACAAAAAGAAAATTTGCATTTACCCAACGCGCAACGTTTTAATATCAATTTAATTAAAGTATTCAAAGATACAGCAAGTGCATGTTTATCTAAGATTTCAATTGCTGAGTAAAACGGAAATAGTTGCTAGTAAAGAAAATGCCTCACCTCGCTTTCGTAAATAGTCCTCTATCATCACGGCACTTATCATGAATACGTTCCCAACGCTGCCAACCGCTGACAATGACGCCAGCAGGAGAAATCGTGCAACCCTTGACCAGTCAGAACTTAATGTTACTGGAGATACAAACTCCTGATTTGAATGTCCCCCAGTTATGTTGGAGAGCATTGCTAAAACAATAGAAATAATTATTAATTGATGTTTAATTATAAAATTACGAGGTTGAAAACAAATTTGAACAGGCCACTATCAACAGAGAGAATTAAGATAAATAAATATAATAATTAATAATAATAATACTTATTAGTATTAAATAAATGCAGTGTCAGCGAGTGTTTCCATGACGCAAGTTTCACTATGACATTTGAATTTGTGAAATGTTTGAAACACATTTCCTGTTTCCCACCTGTTTCCGCACCCGAAATACAACATTCTTGTACATAACATAAAAGTTTTTTATGAGTTGAGCGTTATAATCTATTTTATGCTTGAGATACATACAATGTTTTATCACAAATGTTATATTTTATTTAAAAATTATTATTTATAATTAATTTTGTTTAAACGTAAATGAAGTTATATGATGACGTCATAATTCTTTGATATATGATTTGAATAAAACATGTAGATTGTTTACTCTAAAGGGTCGTTGACATACAGATTAGGTAACGGTGTTGTAATAAAATTTGGTCGTTTACATTAGCTCTGTTCGTTTGTATTGGTAACTGTTCCGAGCAAGTTTCTTTATGGCGATGACGTCAAATTAAATTCAAGATAGTTCTCATGAACCGTTCTGTACTAACAGACAAAAATTGGGCAACTTAGAATTTAAAAAAATAGCAACTTACGCGATTAATACAAATTCTGTTAATAATAAAATTCAAGTTATAACAACATATTTGACAATAAACTATAAGTTTTAGAAATACTAATTTTAAATTTTGGCGCGTCATTCCAAGCTAACCCAACCTAGCCTAACCTAACTTGCACTTATACTCATGCTCGTGAGGAATTTTAAAAAAATTATTATCGATTTTAGTTAAATTCACTACTTATTTTTAATGAATAACAAAAGTATTAACTGGTTCAGTTCGCCTTGCTAGCCCTTTAGTTTACAGTATTCAAACAAATAATATTATCAAAATAAATTGTTTTTTAAGAAATTGTCTGTAATTAATATTATATTTGGTTAAACAAACTGGCTGATAACTTACTTTTTTTACTGGCTCATTTCATAAATTGATCAAATCGATCTAACCAGTATACTCTTATATACTTTAAAATGAACTGATCAGTACAATTTGTTTCAAAATATATTTACTTTTTTTATTTACTAGCTCCGTTTTAACTTTTTAAATTGATCAGAATAAAGGGACTAGCACTTATACCAATTAAAATGAAGTAGAACTTTAATTTTTTCAAAATATATTTACTTTTCTTAATTCACTGGTTCCATTAAATTTTTTTTAAATTGACTATATCGACTTTTACTTATACACTTTATTTACATTAAAATGAAGTGACCAGTACTATTTTTTTTTAATATATAATTTTTTTTTATTTTACTGGCTCCATTTTAAATTTTTATATAATACAGCACTACGAATTTTTTAATTGAAACTTTCTTCACCTTTATTATGGCGTTTTATTATGTATAATGTGGTATGTTAGAGTTAATTCGTTGATATATTCTTAAAATATTGATGTTACAAAATAACCATAGGTAAATTAATAAATCAGCTTCTAATAATGATTTCTGTCGTCTGTCTTTCTTATGTACATAATTTATTAATGTTTTTTCACGTACGTTGTGAGGGTTAAGTTATAAATAACATATGTTATAGATACTCATTTTCACAAACTACACCTATTAACATATTTATTATTTACATTCTTGAATAAGTATATCTTTTTTGATTTTTATTTTATTTTTTCAAACACGATAAATTTGAGAAAATAATTTAATCATAATATAAATAAATAAAAATAATTTAGTCATAATATAAATAACAATAATTAATATAAAATTATTGTTATAATAATAAAAATAATAAACAAGAATTATATAAAATATTAAATTACAAATGAGTTATTTAATATCTAATAATTAAAGATCATATTAAAAATAATATATATACAAGATATCATTAGATATATAACAATATAAAATATCTTAATATAGGTTCCGGAAAGAAGAAGAAGTTAGGTATATTGAACAATTTCAACATTAATTAAAAATAAAATAACATAAAAATGAGCTTACTATATTGTTTTTCATTATCTCAGTTTTATGTTTTGCTTAATTTATAGCCCCTTGGAGTGTAAATTTTCAACTTGATTAAAGCGAGCATCCCCAAACGTCACCCCGACATCCCCTTGTCTTTAAATCGTTTCACCAGTCTGCTGCTTTCAGCTCCGGAAATTCTTTGTAAGCTTTCATAGTGAATTAGCATCTTTAATCAATCCTCGATGTAAAACCACTAATTGCAATTATTCGACGCAGAAATTTTATTTTCATATTGTGTTCGAAATTCGAATGAATTGTGTAAAATCAATGGTACAATTACCGGATTGGATAAGAACTGTTCGATACGGGATGTTCCCCTTCAACAGGTTGCCATGGTTTCGGGTGTGAACTTGTAAAACTGGTGATGTCATTTAACTACATCCTATTTAGTTATATTGTATGGACAGTTTGTAATATATTGAAAAAATGTTTGTACATCTAAGTCATTTAAATAGTATTCGCGTTAGAAAGTTAACGATTTATTAATTGGGTTATTGAAGTTCGATAGAGCCCCTCACCTTATATTGTTAGGTTGTTCACCCGTTACAGGTAATATTATATTCATATATACATATATATATATATATATATATATATATATATATATATATATATATTTATATATATATATATATAACGCATGTTAAGAGCGTAAAGGATCATGCTTTCAGATGCATTATTAATAAATAATAAAATAAATGGATTGATCATTTTTACATATAAAATTATCTTGGAAATATTTTTATTACATTTTTTAGAACATATAAATATTTCTAAGATTTTTTGTTGTTATTTTCGTAAATTCTTTAACTTTTTGCATGCCAGTGCTCAGTTTCAAAGTTAAAATGCAAGAACTTTCAAGAATTGAAAAAATAAATGAAGAGTACCAGTTCTTTCTGTATGCTTGCATGACACTATGCAATATTTTATAATAATAAATTGTACAAGATTTGATATTAGAAAGTACATAGTGTTATACAAGATTAAATTTTTTAAATTATTTGCCGAGGTCTAATATTTTTCCATAATTTTAGTGCAAGTTGTTTTTTTTAGAAAAATTAATATTAATATTACCTGAAAAATGAGCGACATTTACATATATAAATAATTCTTTATAGCTAAAATAATTACCTAAAATATTTTGATAGAAAATCAATTTTATTCAACTTTTTAACAGCAAAAATGTATCAACTTGATTTATAGAAATATAAATCAGAATAAAGATAAATGATTAACTATACAGGTTTAAAAGGGGTTTTGCTAGCACTGGAGGTTGTGTAAATATGCTTAATACAGTAGTAGTTCAAGGACAATGTTTGTCCTGATTCTATGTAAATTAAACACTATAAAAACAATATTAATGATTGGGGATTGTTTAACAAGCAACTAAATAAGCACTCATGGTACAGACAAATGAAAATCTATTAGATAAGGTTTTTATAGACGAAACAAATAGAAAATAATTATTTTAAAATATTTTATATGAATCAAATTTAAACAAGATTCGAATTAATTGAACTAAACATTTTCCTATTGCCATATTGAGTATGTAATCAAATTGATCATTATAATAAAAATTAAAATTTAATTAACATATCCTTCAAATATTCAATTGTTAAAACATCACAAACGTAAAAAATACACAAAATGATTACTTCATATGTGCAATATTGAATTTGATGGATTTGCATAAATTAAAACATTTTAATATACCTAAATATTTTTAATACAAATTTCTTGATCATTGTTAACATTCCAGTATAATCGGATGGTAACATCCGCTTTTATTTTATAAACCACCCAATTGTTCCCTAAACGGGACTAGCGATTGCTAAGATTTGGCTATAATAAAAGAAAAAAATGTTGATCATCAAATATAACTACACTACATGCCGTACAGCAAAATTCTAAAACCGATAAAAACTATTTTGTTAAGTTAAAAACAATAAACTCGTTTGTTTTCAATATTAATAAAAATAAATGTCTGGCTAAAAAATTAAAACATCGAACATGAATTATACATATATAAGAAAAACTCTATTGGAAATAGCAAACCAAAATTATTTTAGCTTTTATTTCTATTTTATTTTATAAATACTTGGCATAGCTTTAAACATTTTTGTTTAAAAAAATAATAATTGTTTTTAAATTTTTTGTGTAAAGACCTGCAATATGAGTTTGAGACTTAGAAGAATAAGTCGAGCGACTTTGATAAGAATATCGAGTATCGGATCATAAAGATCCATCACCCAACAAAAAAATCCATACTTTTAGCATTACATTTCATAATTTTGTCTACTTCGCAACCAAATAGCACTTGAATGATGTCAAGGAATAGAACATATTATGACCTATAAATGCTGATGATGTATTGTTTAAAGCTTATAATATTGTTTTATTAATTTTAAATTATTGGTATATTTCATTGAGATCATCAAACCATTAATTTAAAATAAATAAATATTTGATGTTTTTATAACTATTAGTATTTATGTAGTAGTATTTAATTGAACATGATTAATATATTGAAAATTATTAATTAAAATATTTTATTATTATTATATAACCTATAAATTGGTTATAGTGCTAAATTTTACACATATTAAACATTTATATCAATCAAGGTAGGTATTTATCGATTTTGTATTCACCGTATGTCACAGTTAAGATCCTCATATAAGTAAATAAAATTATCGACTTAAGCAAGTCTTAAAATGTATTGTAATCACAAATATGTTTTTAAATATAAAAATAAAAGTAATAATTTTAAAAGCAGGTTATGCCTTTATTTTTTCTATATAAGCTAACAACAAACATTTACATTACAATTTCCCGAGTGCAGGTCTTTGTCGGTATAACAAAAGGATAGTAGATCCACTAGAAGTAGTCTCTTAATCGCCACACAAGTAATGATGAAGTGCGGATTTTGCGATTTTGTTTGAATGCTTACATGATATAAAAAAGAAAATGACTATGCTGCTGTTACTCAATTTTTTTTGATTAATTAAATTTAAAATTTATTATATAAGTAAAAAAATATTTTAATAATATATTATTCATAATTAAAATTCTAAAATTAAAATTTTATTACTAGAAATCAAAAGATGATCTGATAATTGTAAATTAAATTGGCTACTGTTTGCTTCTAAGCATTTTGCTGTCTTTAGAGGATTCTGATTTATGACGTTCTTAAGCTAGCATCAAGGCCGTAATTTGCATTAAATCAATACACCACGTAAGTCAAACAGCTATATAAAATTTGACATGTTTATTATATGGTCTACGTTAGTTATAGTTTTAATTTTATTAAAAATGTTGGTAAAACTAAGCGTATTTTAATTTGAATTTGAATGATTCAAACGTAATTTGCGTATTTTTTCATATTTTTTATTTTTTATTTTCAATAAACATTGCAACTTTTATTTGACTAAAAAAGAAAACAAATTGGTACATTAAATATGCAATTAAAACAATATTTCTATTGACAAAATTGATACTTTGAGAACCTCGTGAGGCCAAACAAAGATTTTTTTCAGTATTTTAAAATTAGGATTTTTGATTTTTGACGATGTTAGAATAGTCAGTAATCTGTATTGGGGCCAAAGGGCTAACTAAAAATTGAAAATCAAGTAACAGAAGAAATGTAGATCCGTCGTGGAGTGAGGCAGGGATGTATCCTGTCGCGACTTTTGTTTAATCTTTACAGTGAAACGATTTTTAACGAGATACTGGAAGATGAATCGGTGGGAATAATTATAAACGGAGTATCACATCAGAGTCACATCAGAAACAGTTACCTTTAACAATAGCAAATAACGTCACAGAAAAGGTGTAAATATATAAATACTTAGGAACCTGGATAGAATAGACAGGGGAACAAACAACAAATATAAAAACAAAAATAGAAATTGCCCAAGCAGTATTTGTGAAAATGAAGAAGATTTTCACCAGTCGGTATATTAAAATAAATCTCAGGATGAAGATGCTACGTTGCTATGCTCCACGCTCCTGTACGGTGTTGAAACGTGGTCCCTCAACAAGAACCACACCGACAAATTGCAAGCATTTGAAATGTGAAATTATTAGCAACATAAAAAAGAGAAAGCTTCAATATTTGGGCTACATAATAATTCTCTAGCTGTTGGAACAGGGGAAGAGAAATATTAGCAGACGTAGAGCATGTGACTCAAAAACTTAAGGGACTTTGGTTGTAGCAATATTCAGCTATTCCGTGCTGCAGTCAATAGACGCACCCAAAGAAGAAGAAGTAAACTATATTACTAATCATTTGTTTGTTATGGAGTATTTTAACTATGAATAGGCAATTAACTTTAAAAAATTATAAAATATTGAAATAGTTAACTTCCTCAATAAGTACCATTTATTATCCGTTTATGAACTGATTTACTTGTTCCCTCATTAAAACTTTCGAGATTTTTACTCGATGTCCTAAACAAAAATAACTTACTAACTTCGTAAATTTTCTCATGTCGATGTTTTCATTAGGGCTTGTACACACTAAGCGTTTTGAAGCACGCGCTTGTAAATTGCGCGTTTTATAAACTAAAGCTATGTATGCACTAGGCGATTTAAAATGCGGACGTTTAAATCGCGTTTCCATAACTAAAGAAATAAACCAACTAGATACTAAAATTAAAAAAAGACAGATGATTGATCCCGTTTTTTTTTGGAAACAAAAAAATATTACCATAAACCGCACAGCATTAATATTAGAAAATTAATAAATAAATAATAAAATAAATAATGATATAAATTCTCAAACTCAATTCCTATCATATGCTTTTTTTGTTTTTGTATTACTTTTCCTGATACAATTCAAAACACAATTTTGTATTAATATCGTGCAATTACTAATACTACTTTATAAAACTATAATACTTGAATGTAGTGTTACTAACATTTTATCTTTTTCAATAAAATTATAGTACTAAAATAAAATTTTATGCATAAAATAAATTTGTGGGTATGGTATGTGTACTATTTTCAAAAGATTGTCTAATAAAATCATAATTACAAACAATACATAAAAATTTGAACTACATGCAAGTGTTGCTAATTTTACATCGGGATTGCATGCTAGACACACTTATTGGCTGTTTCTAGAAAGCAGTCACGAATTTTTGCGCACATAATTTAAAATACACACTGACTGAAAACTGTGCTGTTAATGGCTAACGGTTATAAACATTTCTTTTTACTGTTATTACTATATACATGGAAAAATAAATTAAAATGCTTAGCTTCAATTTTTAATTTTATTTTTTATTGTATTATGACAATAAATATTTATTTATATATTTATTTAAAAATAAACTATCATCAATTGAAAACTAAACTTTTACATTATGTATAAAAATGGCGAATGCGCCGGGATATTTAAATTTATTATTTAGATAATTTTTATACAATTATAAATGTAAAAACAACTTTGTTCAAGATTTTTTAATCAAAATAATATTTAACTGTATATAGCGTTTAGGTCAATTTAAACGTGTATCTTAACATTTTTCATGAGCGTAATTAATATTTTTAAAGTATTTGGTTTTAGAAATTCAAAAGTTTAAACTAACTTTTTTTATAAACTAAGCTATTGATCGTATCATCAATAATGTCAAAATCATAAAAAAATTATTCACATTTTTTTACAAACAAATTTAAAATTTAAAATGGCATATGCGACTACTTAAGTTTTGACTTAATTGACATTCATTATTAAGTGTGAATAAGTTATACAACATACAGTTAAATAGATACTAGATAAAGATAATTAAAAAAAGGTAGAAAGCACTGGTATAATGCAGACAACAAAAACAATAAATTTATTTTTAAACTAAAAAAATAAAATAAAAAAACAATTTATTACATGGAACTAAAGAGAGGTGAATTATATTGATTTAGGTAATTACTAGTTTTATAAATTATGTTCGTTAATTTTTGGTAGATTTTATGTAATTGAGTTTAGAGCCTTTTGAACAAGTAAAAGTTTCAAATTTATTAATATTTCTAAAATTACAATTTAAAAAATGCATGGCAAATGAACTATGAGTTAATTCGATCTAACAAAATATAAACATATAACTAGTTCAAAATCGAGTAAATTTTAGTACTTAGATAGAATTGTTCAACTAAGTCTAAGCAACAAATAGGGAGAGATATCGATAGGTTAGATCAGAAAATGGTTTGCAAAATACAAAAGCATTAAAGCTTTTTTGCAGTAGCAAAAATAGTTCAAAAAGCAAAGGTAAATACGAACCTTACTATAGGCTGCTTGGAAATTAAAAATGTTACAAGAATTTTGATCTCAAGCTAATTGACGAGATAAGTTTATTGCAATTTCTTTTTTTTTACTATTTGAAATCTACACCAAAATAAATTTTGTGTTTCACATTATTCACACAAAGTTATTAAAATTTATTTTAATCTGTAAGACTGAAGTCAAAGATACCGTTGCCAAAGATAAGCAAGAAACGATGCTACTAATATAAACAAATAAAATGAAAAAAATATTAATTTATTAAAAGTTTCTTTAAATTTATATAAATTTTAATTATATTACTTACTTAAAAAACTAATTTATCAACACTTTTGATTAAAATAAAATATACATTTTTTAAAATGCTGAATAAAAATAAATAAGATGTTCATTTATAAAAAAAGAATAAACCCATTATCTGCCAAAATGTATCATACAACTGGTAGAATACCCTGTATAAAAGCTCGATTTTATCTAATTGCCTATTATATTTTCCGTTTGTTCTTATTTATCTGTAATTTCTATGTTGTCTGTAATCCGTATACCAGCCCCGTTTGCTAATAATCTTTGTCTAAAAATTAATTAAATTAAAATTAATTTCAATCGAACTAAGCTTTGAGTGCACAACTATTGCAATAGGTGACACTAACGTATATAATGTATTACTAACACATACAGGTATCCAAATGAAAATATATCTGCGTCTTTTAATCAACTAACCAAACTTCTTGATATATTATTCTAGAAATATTTGTACATAATTGTTTTCGGAGACTTGAATATTGACAAACGAAATTCAAATAATGTCCAAAGAAAAACTTTAAACGACCTGTTTAATTCGTACGAATTAAAATCACTTATTAACGAACATACGAGAATACAAAAACACTCCGCAACCAATCACGTCAGTACAACAGCAATTATCTAATCACAAATATAATAGATTCGACAAAATATGAAAAATGAAAAACGGGATTCTGTGATCACACCGCTCAAACCTTAACATGCGATATTCCTAACAAACCTAATCTGCCCAAACACAAAATAATAAACAAACTACTTGTAAATAATACAAAAATGGCAGAATTTTAAACCGTGTATGTTAAACATTTTACCCCATTAAATCCCATGGAAAGTTTAGATAAAAATAGCTATTTGGAAAAATGTTTGGTACTAATAGAAGGTGTTTCAATATAGCTTGTCCGCATAAAACTTCAAAAATGAATATCAATCAAGTGGCAAGTTTTGTTACTTTCGATAACAGCAAATAGCGCGATGAATTAAAACAATTAAATTGGCTAAAAAACAACTGTAATATCCAAGTAATAGCTAGATATAGTTGACTCAAGAAATCTTGCAATAATTTAATAATAGCTTCTAAAAAAATTTATAGCAATATTATAAGCAATTCAAGTAATAAAATAAAGCACTGTGAAATGTAGTATTGTAATGAATCTGACAATGCAAAAATGTCCTATTAATTAACAAACATTTCTATAGCTAATATTGTAATAAAAGGTCCCAAATTAATCGCCAATGATTTTGCTACTCATTTTGCCAACGATTCATTAAATAAATCAAAAATAGTTAATCCAAGTATTTACTTGCACTTTATATATTTCTTTATAATATGTCAAACAACATTTTTTTCATCACAGACATAAAAGTAAGAGAATTGCGCAATACTAACTCTACAGGACCTAATGAAATACCTATAAAACTCATTAAGAATAAAACAAACGAATTAAGTTTACCACTTTTACAAATCATAAACTGATTTGTAGAGGTGGGACAATTTTCAGATATGTTAAAATTAGCAAACATTGTTCCAGTTCATAAAAAGGAAAATTACACCAATCTAAACAATTATATGCCTATATCGCTTCTAAGCGTTTTTACAAAGATAATTGAGCGTGGTGTTTCTACTAGAATCTCATTTTTAACTAGTACTAAGTACAATATTGGGTTGGTTGATCATATTGTGCATATATATATATATATATAAATATATAATCATTTATTACGGGTTATGTTAAGAATAAATTCTGTATTATACTTAGATGCGTTGTTTTTTAATTTTTTATTTGGGACTAGTTTCGGCTTTTACGTCATTATTAACTCTAGAAGAATACATTTAGTTACAATAAGTATATACTAAATAAAAGAAAATTTGTTTGACTTACAAGTATGCTTATAATATGATATTATTATTATTGTATGGTGCCATCTGTGTATTTGTGTGTTTATTTTTATTTGCTATACATATACATACATATACATAAAAAATACTAAATACTAAATAAACTAAGAAATTTTACAAATTAACTTGAAAATGTACTTATAAACAATATATAAATAACAAAATAAAACAAAACAAAATTAACAATAAGTAGTGTAGAAGTGGTCAAGTTTTTAATTTCTTTTATTTTATATAGATATGGTTAAGTCTTTTTTAAACTTCATGATAAATGAAGGTGCTTTCATTTTGTCGTGTATTTTATTGAAGTCAGTAATGCCGTTAGTACATATTGACTGCTTAATAATATTTTCGGTAGTTGTATTTGGTCTAAAGTTGCCCTTCTTGTGGAGTAATTGTGAATATTATTGTTTTTTTAAATTTACAAATAATTAAGCAAATCTCCATTTTTTAACTTAAAAATAAATAACATAGTATAAAGATAAATAGTTTCTTCCACCGATAACCAATTCTGAGTAGATAGCATTAAATTAACTGGTGTATACCTATTACATTGTTTTGGCCGTTTAACATATAGAGTATTATGATACAGTATTTATATTGTGGGCGTATTATAGTATTGTATAATGTAATCCGGCTAAACATAGATATGCTACTAGATATTCTCTTAACAAAACCAATTTGTTTTCTTAATTTATTTATTAGTTCAGCAAAGTGTTTTTTAAAATTCAATTTATTATAATAGTTAACCCTAAATCTTTAAAGTCTTGCAACCATTCTACTTTTTCATGATCAATTTTAAATATGAACGTTTCATAATTTTGAACACTCTTATTAGAAATTATTACGGTTTTTGTCATTTGTGTATTTAAAACGATCATATTAGCGTTTAGAAATTTAAATAAATTGTCTAAATCCTCATTAAGTAATGCAATTACTTCTTTGATACTATACCCGCTACAATATATTAGAGCGTCATCCGCAAATAAATTAATCAAAGCATGTTTAATAACTTTATTTATGTGATTTATATAAATTATAAAAAGTAAAGGTCCAAGAATGGTGCCTTGAGAAACAAACGTAAGAATTTTCTAATTCTGTGGATAATTTGTCTTTATATTTTGTTCTATAAAACCGATCACAAAAATAATCTTTAAACCGTTCCAAAGCCATATCATCTATACCAATGTGTCAATAAATTAATTAAAATATCTATATTTATTCTTTCAAACGCGCGCTTAAAATCAAAAAATATATCTATTAAAAATTTATTATATCATTAAGATCTTTTTTCCATGCCCTTATTACTAATTAAAGTGCAGATTCACATGAATACGTTTTGCGAAAACCTGATTGTCTTTTATAAAAATAGTTGTTTTCTTCAAAATACTCTAATAGTTGTTTATGTACAACTGTTTTAATAAATTTTTCTATAATCGGCAATAAATGAATAACTCTAACCTGGTCGAGATTAATGCCACCCTTACATTTGGGAATCGGTATGTACTAATTTTTAAAAATTTTGGAATTTTGCCCGATGTCAAGGATGTATTGATTATATTTAAAACATGGTGATCTATAATGCTAAAAGTATCTTTAATAAGTTGTGCACCAAAACCGTTTTCTAAATTCGTAACTATTTTTTCTAACGCTTTAAAACCAACTAATTGTATTAAAATTACTCAAGCGTGTATTATTTAATACAGACGTTATCATTACAGACAGGAAACAAGAAACCTAAAAACTATTATTGACTATATAATTACAAAACAAAAAAGTGAGCTAACGGTCAATGATGTAAAAGTTAAAAAAGGTGCCTCATGTGGTAGTGA
>JARJEC010039888.1:0-11895 GCA_030264575.1 Tachinus sp. AB-2021 | reverse complement strand
ATCAAAAGTTTTACTTATGGGTCTGTGTTCCAGACAAGCTCATAATATTTTCTCAATTTTTTTTTGTAATTTTTAATTATTCATTGTTTAATTTGTCGTTTTTTCTTATTTTTTTGTTTGTTTTTCCAGTTTTACATAATTTTGATTGTATATATATATATATATATATATATATATATATATATATATATATATACATAGTATTTTTATTAACAATAACAGAATTATAAACAATTACAATTACATGTATAGCATTTGTCGAGTATTGCCAAACGGCTATCGACCGTAGTCTTTCAGCCAAATGTCACTTTTTTTTTGCAATCGAATAAGCTAATATAATGAGAGGTTAGCAATTTTAAATTTATTGCTGGATTTCTAGGGATTATGACTTTTTCAAGGATTTCGAGGTTATTGGAATTATTGGAATTATTAGCAAATTTTGCAACAATGAATAATTAAAAATTAGAAAAAAAATTTGAGAAAATATTATGAGCTTGTCTGGAACACAGACCCATAAGCAAAACTTTTGATAATCTACAGTTTTATTAAATTTCTATTGATTAATCATTCACATTATAAATTATTAACTGTAACTCGTGGATAACGTTCCGCTAATCATAACGCGAGACACACGAGCAGCGACCTATAACTGGCAACCCGTAAAAGTACAGTAAAACTTTTTAATGTTGACCCAAGTCCGTCAGACTTTTAAGCGGATGTGAGAGTTTTGCGGAGATAAATGCACCAATCCGATGCTATTGAATGTACATTCAAAGATATAGCGTTATGACTGTTATGTTATGCGAGTTGAAAGCAGAGACTGAAAATCTAGACGTTGCATTTTGAATACACTCTACCTTCCCCAGCCTGCTTTTTCTGCGCAAACATTTAACTTTAGGTCAACTTAATTTTAGTCAGCTGTATTGCGACTTACAACGACCCGTGTCCTACAGCCTACAACCCAAGGCATGTGACTCACTACTTGTAACCCACGTCCAACAACCCACGACCACCCAAAAGTTTTACTTAACCGTTGTAAACACAAATCAAAAATAAACTTCTAACACAAGGATAGTACCTATCCTAAGCGCACCTTTATATGTCATTATTTACAATTACTGCGCAAATGAGCTAACATTTTGATATTATAAATTTGAAAAATTGCACTACATTTGAAGTAGAAAACTTAAACAAAATGATACTACAAAACATAAACCCCTCGGACGACCACTTGTACTATTTTATTGTACAGCGTGTCCCAAGTTAAAGTTACCTATAAGTATAATGGTTAAAAAACTTAATTGTACAAAAAATTTGTTTTTTATAAAATCTTCTGATTGATTAAAAATAACGTTTGTTGAACCTAAAAGTTAAAAATATTATTCAGGGTGTTCTGAAATGGATCTAATGTAATAAAACCCAAAAAAATGAGAAGATGGCAACAATTATAACAATTAATTTTATGGAAGAAAATAAAAAGATGTTGGAAAAAAAAGTGAGATTAGCAAAAATCCCTCGCAAAGAATTTTTAATCACACCGGAATCAAATCATTTAAATCAAAGTTTCTCTACACTTTTCGTCAGGAAAGCGTTTATTCGGAAATCGGAAAGAAAATTTTCGCGGATTAATGCTCGTGGTCAATAATAATATAAAAAAGTAAATGGTGCGTAATAACATACAACAAAATTAGTATTTTTTATGACTAATGTTATTGCAAAATTATTTTGTGTTTTAACGCGACAGTTGTCCTTTAGATTTTATTACATTAGATCTAGTTTTGAATACCCTGAATAATATTTTTAACTATTAGTGGACTGGCCACCTCAAAAAAAGAACCTATTTAGGTTCAAACTGACAACGACAGATAAAATCAGGACTTGCGCAGAGAAAACAACCGAAAGTTATTGCCATGCGCAATTCTCAAGGGCCACTTGAATAAAAAATACCCAACGTGACTCAGTTTGCTCAATTTTACAGGAAACAAAAAAACTTTCTAAAAACTTAATTTAGCCTAAATCTGAGATAGGTAGTGTTGTGGTGTTGACAACAAAATATAGTATACATTACTAAACAAAACAACAAAAATAATGAAATAAACATGTAAATGACAAAATAATTCCGCAAAAATTAAAAAAAACACAAAACATTTGTAATAATGGTAAAATAAACAAGAAAACAAGTTTAAGTAAAATCAGAAATTAAACTTAAAAAAACTGATAAATAAAATTAAAAAACAAATCAACCAAAAATACGGAAACAAATATGTAATAAAGAAAAATGCGGTATAAAATAAGAAAATTAATAAAAAATAAATGAAATACAATATTAAACCAAAACAAAAATTACATAAAAAACAAACAAAACCAATATAAACAAAATAGTTATTTATTATGCGAGCGTGACGAATTGCGAATTTATGTTACGAACGATAGCGATGAAATTTTTGATAAGTTTACACCTCTGGTGTGTCTAATAACGTTAATATTCTTGTTTATTTTGCATTTTATATATTTATATAATATTTATTTATTATTTTACTAAACTTTATTAAAAGACAATACAGTGACAAAAGCGACGTCTCATTATCGAAGATTTTAATAACTAATGGGATCTAATTTGAATCATTTATACATAATTACACTACATTCATCAATAATTTGTTTAATTACCATTACTAATTATAGCTGAAATCATTTAGTTAATCTATCAGTAGTAATCCATGCCATACAATTCAATGTTTTCAATTAATCAGTAACGACGTTAAATCATAGGTAGCTACAAATAACATTCATTAATATTGAATCAATATTTGAGTGGATAATAAAGCAATAATTATTGTTTTAATAATTAATGCTGAGATCTAAATGGAAATAGCGAATTATTCTTATACAAGAAAACCGTTAAGCTTGTAACATTTTCCAATTGGAATGTTAACTACATATTAAAGTTTGCGGAAATTCGTCGCCATTTCTCATTGCAGTATTGTGAGTCCTGTTTAACCCCCGACGACGCCATCGCACCCTATAATTTCAACCGTCTGCAATAACCATCGTTAAAGTTATGGAATAATATTAATTAGCGCTAATTAAGTCGTTATATAGTGGCACTAATTAACTACTAATTAAAAATGTAATTCGCAAGGCATAATTTATAAAGCGTTAGTAAGTTATGCGGAGAAGCGTCGGGCTAAATTATACAAGTGAGAGACATGTGTGCAATATTTAAAGGGATGAATTATTCAGATAGCTCCGAGACGCGCTACACTGAAAGAACGAACAAAAAATGTACGGGGAAGAATCCAAGAATCTAATTGCATGCATTACTTGCAGGAATATAATTAGAAGGAAGGAAACATGTTTATGATGAAAGGAATGGACTTAAAACTTAAAAGAGGGAATATCAAGATTGTATAGCACGAGTAGTGCATTAGATTTCTTAATATTTTAGTGAGGTGTATATTGAATGTGGGTTTCTAACTAGAAATAATTAGCATAATATTATAAATAAATCTGCAATATTGCAGTAGTGTAATTAGGCTAATTCAAGAGGATTCTAAGTATGGATGCGTACACTGAACCAAAAAGGTACGTGCAAGTTATTAAAAATTAATAGTATTTATTAAAAACCAACTTAATTTTCAACCAAGTAGCTGGTTAATAGTATGGATGTATTTTGTTCATAGATTTATAAACATTTCACAGATCGGTGAAAACGTAGGTTAATTTAATAAACAACGTACATAAATTTAATATTTAATAAATAATAACTACATTAATTTTCAGTCAAGTAACTGGTTAATAGTATTTATGTATTTTGTACATAGATTTACGAACATTTCACAGATTAATGAAAATGTAGATTAATTCGTTGAACAACGTACATAAATTTAATGTATAACTTTCATTCAAGTGTACGCTAATAAATTTTATGTATGCTTTAATAGATTTTATGTAGTCGTTAAAAGATTTTACGTAGTAGTTCATTGATAGTATACACTTTTTTCATACTTTTATTTAATTTGTACATATGTATTTTATATAGAAATTACATGTAAATTTTATTATATTTATTAATTTATCGTTACATACAATTTTATGAACATTATTGTTTATTACATATTTAATCATAGGGATGATTTCGACCTCTACTATGTGGTACCGCATTATTAGAAATAAATTACTATGTTTTAAACACAAAAATTTTATTTATTCAAAATAAAAATATAGGCGACTCGAGTTTCTATAATATTCTATAATTTTCGTTTTAATTATTTCTACTATATATTTAAATGTTGAGGATGATATTTTTTTTAGAATTCCATTATAACTACAATAAAACACATGTGTATAATGTTTCAAAATTATATTTAATGTACTGTGACAATAAAATTATTTTACCACACTGTAGCAACATTAGGCAAATGTCTTATGATGTTTATACATCTGCCCGATGATGTCAATTGTTGCAGTATAATTAAATATAATTATGTGTTGTATTGCTGCTAATCACTAAAACAATATTGACTTTACACTTCATAAATATAACCGTTCCAAACAAAAAAATATGTTAGAATGAAACGAATAAATCACACATCTTGATCTTGCCATTCTTTTCGACTGTTGCAACGAAACTTTATGAATTAGTCCATACATATTATTAATGTGTTCATAGGGCTATACATATATTTATAGACCTACAAACTAATTGATAAATACTATTAACTCGTTTATAGAGATGAATGTTTAATAAATTTTATTAAGAAATTAATAGATCTATAAAATAGGTTTATAAATAGTATTAAATCGTTCAAATACCTATAAATGTAATTAATAAATTTTATTAACAAGTTAGACTTTTAACATGTTTATAAAAACTATAAAGCTATTCATAAAATTATGAATAAATTTAATAAATTCTATTAACACATTAATAAAACAAAATAATTTTGTGCATCAATATTATGAACTTGTCTATAAAATTTCTTATTAACTGCTATTCATACTATGTATAAGTTCATAAGACTATAAACGCAAATTCATAGAATATATAAACTTTTACATAAACACAATAACGGTTTCACAAAATCTATTAACTCGAGTCTATTAACGACTTAATAGACATTTACGAACAAATATTCTTTTCAGTGTATTGAGATTTAGAAAGCAAATCCCAGATGGTGTTAAAATATGTTATTTTTTGGGTCACAACAAATAGAGTTTTAATCTTTTAAAGGTATTTATTAAACTCATTTAAAAAAATAAAGTTATCAAAGTAAGATTTAACACAAAGATTAACTTTATTGATTCTGGTAGTAGAATTGACGTCTTTACTCTTTTAACCAATTTAGTGGTTCTGGGTAAGAGATGAGAAGTGGAATCTGGTAATATTGTGAACAAAATCAAACCCTCTTGACATTTGACAATTTGATTTGTAGAGAGACAAAAATACAGTCTGGGCAAAAAAAACTAAAAACATGTGGACTACTTTGGAAGTAGTTCCAGAGTAAGATTTGCGGATGATGTAGTCTTTGCAAAAACTAAAGAAGAATTAACTGCTTGTAAATTCCTTTGTATTTTTCTGCATATGCTCAATGAAGAACAGGACTGAATATTAACTAGCCAAATGCAGTACACGGTAATCGAAGAAGTCGACGATAACAACACTTTTATAATTACTTAAACTAGATATCCGCAAGGGTTAAAGAAAATCAGAAACTAGAAATTGTAAACCATCCTCCTAACGCGCCATTAAATGTTTTACATCAAAAACCAATAAATACAACAAAATGTGCTTTATCAAATTCACATAGACTTTGGATAAGATCTCAATAACTTTCCATTTCTCAGGTAGGCTTAACACAAACTATCAAAAAAATCAAAAGATCGACCACAAAATAATATCAAGATCAAAGAAGAAAATACAAATAACTCAACAACAATAAATTCCAATCTCAAAGCTCTAGGCAAGAAGACTAGTTATTGCCTAATCCTATTCAATCTAAATATAGACAAATAATTAACAAGATCAAAACTGTGTTATACAGAAGATATGTTCTTTACATAAAAAAAATAAAGACAAGCTGCGGAAAATGCGGTACAAATTAGAACTAATATTATGAATAGATCATAATCTTGTCAGATAATAGGTGAGAGAAAAGTTATCGATAAATATCGCAAGGAGCCAGGGCAATGTAAATCAGCTTTATAGAAATAAAGCGTTAAAAAATTATTAAATTCACTTGCCTGGGCACAATAATTACTTGCAAAAGTAAAGTAAGTAAAAAACTTTCAAAACAACAAAAGCAGCCATGCTCACGGGATATCTAAGAAATGTGATGTTTAGAAATAGTTATATGAACATCAGAGCAAAAAAGAGGATCTAGGATATATAAACCTTGCATCCGATTAAACAAAATCTAAAAATGCAGGACTTTTAGTGACAACTGAAACGAGAAACCTAAAAACAATATGTTTTAGCACGACACCCTAACGCAATAAGATCATCAACCAACCAACATTTAATAATGTTTTAAATGACTTAAATTGTAAAGAGATACTTTATTATGATGTCGGACCTAACTAACAAACCCATCTAAATTAAATATTATCCGTTTAATTGGATTGCAGTTTTATTCAAATTTAATCGCGCAAGGCCGACCCGCACAAATTTCAGACCTTCGCCGTCTAGATTTATCTGTGCATAGGCAACAACTACGTTTCACATCTGACAGATTAAATTACGCGGCGTGTTATTTTAGGCCTGCACCTTTGTCGTATCCGCGTGGACCCCCTTTCCGTGTAAATTATTTAATAACGTTGAACACATCCAACCAAACAGTTTAGGAATCACGGGGCAAAAATAAAGCCAAGTGAGAGAGATATCGCAAGAGAGAACCCTCGTCATTAGGGGCTACACACGGATTTTACTGGGCGGCGGCAGGATTAACGACTTTAAAACTTTCGACAACTGTAGATCTTAATTTATCAAAATTATGAAAGGGATATTTCGGAAACTATATCGTTAAGTGTGATTTATAGGGTGTCGCTGGGGAATTTCTATTTATGTTGTGTTGTGACAAATGTTATATGACTCACAAATGACTCGTTTTGCGACGTTTTATAAATAATCGCGTCGCTAGGATAAAAGATGCGCATACGAAAGGGTTACATTATTCTAACTATTGTATATAACGCCCGAATAAAAAAAAATTCAGTGAATAGCAACTTGCATTTCAAATCAGTTTCGCTTAAACTTTAAAATAATTTTCAGTTACAGAATGTATTTTAAAATCATGTATGCCTTCCTATAAATTTTTCAATTAATATTATTTATTAATTTTTTAATGCGTAAGACAACACTAAATATGAAAACTACGTGCTAATAATATAGTAGACTCAATAAAAAAAGACAGAACAATCAGACGTGGGCAGAAACTATTTCAATAATACATAAAAGACCACGAATATACATATAAGTAAACAACTATTTAAAACCATAATAACCAACACAAGAAAGAGTTAGAAAGAGAAAATATGCGGAGTTTTTAGGACGAATGGTACAAATTTCTTAAAAAATTGCAATATCTAGCAAAAATTATCAAAACACTTGCAAAATCACCTATGTGAAGAATATAATGTAGATAATATAACAGGATCAGTTGTAGAAAAACTAAACAAACTCCTAAAAAATATGTGCTTGTAAAATAAACAACATATAAATAGTAACCCAAAAGATATGCATAATAACCCAAACAAGTCGCAAGATACAAACAATAACAGAATATTGGTAAATAAAGTAATGTCAAGTAAAATATAGTATTACAAAAAGCAAAGATCTAAAAGTCACCGGGCCCTGACATCACAAACAAATTCATGAAATATGGAGAAAGAAAAAATCAAATGATACTAAATTTGATCGCAACAACTACCAAATAATTTGCATACTATGCACAAACAAGAAACTATTTACCAAAATTTTTGCAGATAAGATTGTAAAACAAACTGGGGTGGCCTTAAAAAACAAACATTCTGAAAAAAGCAGATTCACTACCAATGCAAAATTTAACCTACAACCAATCTCCTAAAAATCCATTCAATACAACAACCAAACGTCTACTCATTCCGCCGATCATAAATAAACCTTCGACGGAACACAATTGTCACATCACAAAAATGTTAAATAAAGTCCCAAATAGAAAAAATAAACAATCGCTCAAGATAGATTAAAGCAGAATGAACAAAATATCCATCAGTGTAGTCATCACGCAAAGATGTTATAACAAGTTAAAGAAAACATTAGTTTCAACTTCTTCTCATCCCTATTATACGTAGGTAAAGCAGCAAGTTCGCGTTATAAAAATGAATTCATAATTTTTTTTAAGAAATACACAATAATGCAATGCCCCGTATTTCAGAAATGGAACACTTAGGGCATAACTTTAGAATTTTAATCGGATCACGTACACCGTTATTCAAATTATGACGATGTGGACTAGAGCAGACACTCACAAACAAAAGCCAAAAGACGTCTATATGCAAAGGTTCTTTGTTGTAGTAATACCATAGAGAGACAAGTGGTCAAAGAAAAATGCTAGGGCACAGCGGAAAAAATAGTACATAGGGCCAAAAACCAAAATTGCACTGAAGCTAGATTGTATGAAGACCGTTATACAAGTTATGACGATGTGGACTAGAGCAGACAAACACTCTCACACACAGACACACACAAACCAAAACCAAAAGACGTCTATATGCAAAGGTTCTTTGATCTAGTAATACCATAGGGAGACAAGTGATCAAAGAAAAATGCCAGGGCACAGGAGAAAAATAGTACATAGAGCTAAAAAACAAAATTGCTAGATTGTATGAAGACCGTTATACAAGTTATGACGATGTGGACTACAGCAGAAACACACTCTAACACACAGGCACACACAATCAAAAACCAAAAGACGTCTATGTGTAAAGGTTATTTAATGTAGTAATACCATAGGGAGACAAGTGATCAAAGAAAAATGCTAGGGCACAGGAAAAAAAAGAGTACATAGATAGGGCAAAAAACCATAATTATACAGAAACTGAATTGTATGAACACACATACAATATAAAGTAGATTACGCTCTCCATGAACAAATGTGCATCTATTTTCCAAGCGGATGTGACCATGATTGAGTGGTGTGCCATTAACATGATAGAGTCGGGAGAACAGACTTTCTTACCATCATGCCTACAAGCCGAGCAGCATTACACATATTACAATCACCAGCAATAAAATCCAAACTGGTCCCAAATTGCATGGACGGTTTGATGGCAGTAGCCATAAACAACAGAGTACGCCTAGTCTAGATACCAATAGACAACGCCATAGAAAGAAACCTTAAAGCCGACTAACATTATAGGTATTACGATCGCCAGTAATAAAATCCAAACTAGTCTTAAATTTTAGGAAGTACTGTTCACAAATAACAGAGTACGTCTGGTCTAGACACCAGCTGACCAAGGCACAGAAGAAAAAATTTAAAGCCAATTTGCAAGCAAAAAAGAAACAACTACAACATTGGAAAGAACCCACTTTCGGGATTCGACAAAAAAATAATTTGACAAAAAATTGCAACAGAATAACAACTTGCAGATAAACTGTCAGTGAGATAAATCACACAAGCTTAATCCTAACAAAACCAAAACAAAATACTAAAAAAAAGTATTAAATATAACTCAAATCAAGCTGCAAATGCTTATAGACCTAATTATCGGCTGCTGAGGTCTGATAAACATGTAAATAGATTGGGTATACAAAAAGATCGACTATGCAGCAAATCTTTGAAAGACTAATACTCGACAATACCTGCTGTACAAGTGTGAATGCAATTATTGAATATCTCCAATTACGTTGATCCTGCAAATATATTACATCAGGCAATGAATGTTACTTTTAATTCAATTAGGAGTTTTGGATTTTTTGTTTATAGCGCTATTCCATTTCATTACTTGGTTTATAAGTCATACTAGTACACATCTACCAACAACTATCGACCATTATCAGAGGAGACGAGTTCGCTTAGAAAGAACGAATCTCTTAAAACATAATGCTGTAGCTTTATAGTTTTTTCGCGCACACTTCTCAAAATAGACTGCTAAAATGAATGCCAAAGGTATTAATATGGCAACCATGTATATGCATTTCAACCCATACGAGCAAGTTTGTTGCTGTTCGTAGTTTATCGTAGCATCAATATTTTAGATACTCCTATGTTAGTTCTTAATAATATCGAAAGTAAGTGTTGTATTTGATACCTCTATAAAGCAATAATTAAGTTACAAGCAAAAATTCTAGACTATAACCACGGATACGGCTATTATGTTTCAAATAATTACATATATAAATATTATACAATAAAAGTTTCAATATAAGTATATGAATATACCAATAATGACCACAAAAGTGATCAATAGCATTTTGGAAGTGGCGTTGCCGATGGAGTGTAATTGTTATTGCTTTGCAAATTTTTAGCATGTGAAATAAAAATTATTAATTGTATTTTATGGAATTTTATCGATATATTTAAGATTAATAATAATGGCAAGAACTTCGGTAAATTCCAAACATAAAAAAAGATCCCACCATTTTTCAATAAAGATATAGATGAACTTAATAGAAACCAGTCGCTAAATTAGGTACATGCAAATATTGTAATGTAGCTTAATACAAGTAAAGCAAGCAGTTTCGCGGCAGACGAAGTTGCTGCTAGATCAAAGGCTGGAGTTAGACAAACTGACAAGAGCAACTTATATAGTTGACAGATTACAATAAAATTTTGGTGAAAGTTCCACCTTGGAAAAAATTTAGAACAGTTAAAAAATCCTTCAATTTGAACATTATTAGAATCAGCTGTTGTGTCGATATGCGTGAAGCAGTTTGATGATGCCTTAAGTATTACTGTAGCTATAGTTATTCTTGTCAACATTGCATTTGTACAGATATGTAAATCAGAAAAATTATTAGAAGAATTAACAAAACTTGTTTCCCCACAATGTTCCTGTTGAAGGATCCCCAGATCATTTCCTAGATAGAGAACTGGTTCCAGTGGATGTAATTCTTCTCAATGTCGAAGATCGTGTACCAGCAGATCTTAGATTATCAGTGGATCTTACAATTATTGAAAGTAGTTTTAGAGGAGAGAAAGAACCTCAACAAAAAATACAGCCCTAATATTAAGGCCAGATGGTACAATACTAATATAGCTTTGGGAATACTAATGCTGCAATACTAATATAGCTATGGGAACTCTAATCCGTTGCTGAAATGGAAATGGTAATGTGATAAGTAGAAGCGTTTCTATTTTATACTGTGTATCCATCGTAAGATCTAATAAGTTAGAGAGCGATGATTATGTCTACAAGAGGCTGGTTGCGTAATACACATAACTTGTCTCACTTGGTCAGAAGATCAAGCCCAACAAAGACAAATGACCTTTGATAAGCACAAAATCGAAACAAATGCCAGTATACCTACTAAAATTAGAAAAAGGACTATTTATAAGATCAAAGGTTATTTGAAGTTGGCCACTCAATGTAATGTCATTCCAAGCGGCCCAAGTAGCAGTATACTTACTAAAACGGTAACCACTATTTACTGGTGTAAATGGTGAATTTGGAAATGCATTTAAAATGTTAGAAGAACAAGCTCCAAAAACACCACTACAAAAGTCTATGGATAATTTAGGCGCAAAATTATCATTGAATTTTTTTGCAATTATTTTTTATTTTATTGGTGTCATCAGTTGAAAGACTTGGTTGTACAAAAGTTATTTATTCTATTAAAACTAGTATAATTATACGAAATGAAAAGACTGTAACTGATTTAATAACATCGGATAAATATATTGCTAAATTAAC
>JARJEC010039878.1:0-34679 GCA_030264575.1 Tachinus sp. AB-2021 | reverse complement strand
TTCTAAACAATCAAACCTGACTTAATTCTCAAAATCAATATTACTGTCTCACAGACACCTATATAATAGGTACATGTAAAACATGCTCTTCCCACTCACTATTCACTTGTCAAAGAACTCATATGTTCTTCCGTGCTTTTGATAAGCTCACTCAATGCATCTTTTGGGATACAAATCCCTCTAGATATAAAGGAGCTCTTTCTATAGCTCTCTTTTATTGACCTCACTCTCTCAAGCGCGGATTCAGATACTGCCTTAACCTGCAAAACAAGTCAAGTAATATTCTTTTTTTTAAAAAAATTATTGGTCTTCTCCAAAATCTCGAGCGATTTGTGCAAATGTACTTTCAATGCGTACAAACGCATCTACTACTGCTGGGTCAAAATGAGTCCCCCGCCCTTCTTTGATAATATCGCAAGCTTCATGATGAGGTATTGCATTTTTATATACACGTTTTGTTGTCAAAGCATCATACACATCGCATAGTGCCATAAGCCTTGCACTTAATGGAGTTTCTTCTCCTTTAAGCCCTTGGGGATACCCTCTACCGTCCCATCGTTCATGGTGGCTATAGGCAATATCTCTTGCTACTTCTAAAAAGCGCTCTGGGGCATCTAATCTTTTTTCTGCAGCGATAATAGCATCTCTACCATACGTCGTGTGCCTTTTCATTTCTTCAAACTCTGTTTCTGTGAGCTTGCCAGGCTTTAGTAAAATACGGTCTGGAACCCCTACTTTGCCAATATCATGAAGTGGAGCTGATTTAAAGATATAATCAATAAGACGACTACCTAGCTCGTGTTCTGCTTCTTTTGAAATTTTACTCACTTCAATAGCAAGCTCTCTTATATAATGTTGCGTCCTTGCAATATGGTGTCCTGTCTCTGTGTCGCGAGCTTCAGCCAAAGCAGCCATGGCAGTTATAATAGCATCTTGTAGAGCAGCGAGTTGCCTTGTTCGCACTTCAACTTGTTGCTCTAGGTCTTCATTTTGTCGTGCCAAACTCTTTCTAGCACCTTGTAGTGATAAATGCGTATGTACCCGCGCAAGCAAAATAGCAGGTGTAATAGGCTTTGTTATATAGTCAACAGCCCCTAATTCAAATCCCTTAGTTTCATCAACTTCTTGTGTTTTAGCAGTGAGAAATATGACAGGGATATCTTTAGTCCTTGGACTTGCCTTTAGAAGCTTACAGACCTCGTAGCCATCTAGGTCTGGCATCATAATATCAAGTAAAATGAGATCTGGATGTGGCTCGACCTCAGCTATTTCAATAGCTTTACGACCATTAGTTGCCACCTTATTTCTATACGTTCCACCAAGCAAAGAGCACAGCAGAGTAATATTGTCAGGTGTATCATCTACCAGTAGTAGAGTTGGTTTACTTTGTAAAATCACTGAAATCCATCCTATATTTTTCCATGTAAGATACTAAATCAATATAGCATTTTTTTTTAGAATAGCAATATGCATGGGAAGAAACTTGCTACTTTTACAACTATTATGTCGTACAATAGCACCCATCATAACAATTTAGCCAATTGTTTTTACAGTTTCTTGACCCCCTGCAAAGCACAAGGTACATTTCAAATATTACTTTTATACTTTCACCTTTTGCTTGGTAAAATTATGTCTGCAAAAATACTTATTGTTGATGACGAAAAAAATATCCGCATCTCGTTACGTGGCATCCTTGAGGACGAAGGATATACAGTACTAGAGGCACCTGCTGCTGAAGAAGCTCTCACGTATTTTGAAAAAAACTCTGCTGATCTTGTCCTTTTAGATGTGTGGATGCCTGGTATGGACGGCCTTACGTTGCTTGAGAAGCTGTATGCAGATATGCCTGATTTGCCCGTTGTCATGATTTCTGGGCACGGCACTATTGAAACAGCTGTCACAGCTATTCGAAAAGGGGCTCACGACTTTATCGAAAAGCCACTATCTCTTGATAAAGTCATTATTGCTGTTCAACGAGCCTTGCAGTACAGCGCATTAAAAAAAGAAAATATCCGGCTCAAACAGGGTATGAACGATGGAAAAAACAAAGCTCCTATGGGTTCATCGCCTGTGATGGTGGAATTGCGAGAGCAAATCAATCGTGTAGCACCCCTGGATACATGGGTACTTATTGCTGGTGAAAATGGTACAGGCAAGGAGTTAGTCGCTCGGGCAGTTCATGCACAGAGTAGCAGGTCTAACCAGCCTTTAGTAGCTTTAAACTGTGCTGCTATTCCTGAAGAACTCATTGAAAGTGAACTTTTTGGCCATGAAAAAGGGGCTTTTACAGGTGCAGACCAAGCAAAAATCGGCAAATTTGAAATGGCTGACGGTGGAACACTTTTTTTAGATGAAATAGGCGACATGAGCCTTAAAACACAGGCTAAAATATTACGTATTTTGCAAGAGCAAACATTTGAACGCGTGGGTGGCAATAAGCAACTACATGTTGATGTTCGAGTTATTGCAGCAACCAATAAAAATCTAGAAAAAGCCATCGCCTCTGGTGAATTTAGAGAAGACTTATATTACAGACTTCGGGTTTTTCCGCTCTTTGTTCCTCCCTTACGTGAGCGTGGCAATGACATTTTGTTCCTTGCAGAGTTTTTAGCCGCAACCCTTGCTCAGGACTTAGGGCTAGCACCTGTTACCTTTTCAAAGGAAGCTACCAAAGCACTACTTGAATATCATTGGCCCGGCAACGTTCGAGAGTTGCGAAATTTTTTAGAACGTATGATTATTTTATTTGCTGGTACTGCCATTGACTGCAACGCGCTGCCACCAGAAATCACCAATCCTCATAATAAGCCCGTGGCGATAAATGATTCTACAGAATTAGGAGAGCATCGTCTCACTCTAACTAAGGCAACAGATTTTAAAGAAGCACGCAACGATTTTGAAGCGCAATTTCTCGCAAAAAAACTTGATGAATTTGATGGTAATATTTCTAGGCTAGCAGAAGCTATTGGGCTTGAGCGTAGCTACCTGCATAGAAAGCTAAAGTTGTACCAAATTCCCACTAAAAAATAGCTTTCCAACTAACTCTGTAGCCGATTTCCTTTTAAGGCTTTACAAAGTCCCTTTATATAAGGTAAATATACATGTTTCTAAATTGATATTAAGGAGATTACCATGGCGCAGAAGAAAATTGAACGCAAAAAAGAACTCGACCGCCGTCGCCGTCGCCGTGCTAAGCGCATGAAAGAACGTATAAAAAAAGCGATAGCAGCGAAAAGCTAACTTGGTATTTTTACTATAGCTTTAATTTGCGTAGGTCTTTTTTAGGGATGAGCCTCTGCTTATCTGGCATCCCAGATAGTGTTGCCATCCCTATTTTATTGCTAGTCTTTAACGATACTGTAGATACATTAAATGGCTGGGGAGTATCATGCCTATTTACGAATATCACTGTGTTCATTGTAATATTTTTTTTGAAGAATGGTGTCTTCGTGTTGACGACAACACAACAAACCCCTGCCTTAAATGCAATAAAGAAGCATCTCGAATAATTTCGCAAACAAGCTTTGCCTTGAAAGGTGAGGGGTGGTACGCCACTGAGTATGGTACAATGAAAAATAAAAGTAGTGAAACTACTACCGAAGGTAATACTGTAACTCCTGAGTCTAGCACAAGTACTACTCCAAAAGACTCTACACCTTCTCCAGCAAGCACATCTCTTTCAAAGTAGTACTACGTGCACCTCACTTATGGCACACCTTTTCTTTGCCTAACACGCATCTTACCAGAGCAGCAATTTGACAATAAATATAGCAATGGTGAACTATGATTGACAGATACACTCGCCCTGTAATGGGAAATATTTGGACTCTTGAGCAACGCCTAACCACTTGGCTAGAGGTCGAGCTAGCTGTATGCGAGGCTTGGACGCAACTTGGGCAAATACCTGCCGAAGATATGGCTACAATTCGTAAAAAAGCTTCATTTGATATAGACCGAGTTTTAGAAATTGAGCAAGAAACTCGCCATGACGTTATTGCTTTTTTAAAAAATGTTGAAGAAAATGTTGGGGCACCAGCTCGCTTTATTCACCTTGGCTGTACATCTTCTGATATTGTAGATACTGCAAATGCTCTACTTATGGTTCGGGCTGGTCACGTTATTCTCAATGATTTAGACGCTCTACTCGCTACTCTTAAAAAATTAGCTTTTGAACATAAAGGGCAACTTTGTATGGGCCGCACTCATGGTATACATGCGGAGCCTACAAGTTTTGGTTTAAAAATGGCTGGCTTTTATGCAGAATTTGCTCGTCATAAGGAACGTTTTTTGTACGCTGTTGAAACTGTTCGAGTCGGTAAAATATCTGGCGCTGTCGGCACATACACTTTACTTACACCAGAATTAGAGAAAATTACCTGTGATATTTTAGGGCTTGGAGTAGACCCTGTATCTACCCAAATAGTACAGCGAGACAGATACGCACATTTCTTTACGACTTTGGCGCTGATAGCTGGAGGTGTAGAAAGGCTGTGCGTGGAACTACGCCATTTACAGCGTACCGAGGTACTAGAGGTAGAAGAAGCTTTTGCAAAAGGTCAAAAAGGTTCTTCTGCAATGCCACATAAAAAAAATCCTATTTCTGCGGAAAATATGGCTGGCCTATCTCGTATTATTCGCACTAATGCTGTCGCTGCTATGGAAAATACTGCTCTATGGCATGAAAGAGATATTAGCCATTCGTCTGTCGAGCGAATTATCATGCCTGACTCGACAATTTTAACTGACTATGTGCTGCACCGGCTAAACTCTCTTCTTTCCAATTTACAAATTTTACCCGCAAATATGCAGCGCAATCTTATGAGCTCTTATGGGCTTTTCTTTTCACAGCGTGTTTTATCTGCCCTTATAGAAAAAGGGGGACTCCCTCGCCAAGAGGCATATGAGCTCGTCCAAAAAATTGCAATGCAAAGCTGGGAAACACACCAGCTCTTTACTGACCTTGTCCGTAAAAGTGAAAAAGTAACTTCTATGATACCTTCCTCTGACTTAGACGTGCTTTTTGATGCTAAAAGTTTTTTACAGCACGAAGACACTGTATATCGTCGTGTATTTTCCTCTTAGGAGCTATTATGAGTTCAGATCTCTCTGCTTTGAAAGAACGGCTTGCTCAGATTTTAATGGAAAAATCATACCTTGAAGGTAATTTCACCCTAACATCTGGTAAAAAAAGTGATTACTATTTTGACTGTCGCCAAAGTTCCCTACATCCTGAAGGGGCTTTTTTGATAGGTTCTATCTTTTTTTCCATGCTACAAGATATGCAAGTTAAAGCTGTAGCTGGTATGACAATGGGGGGTGACCCTCTTGTTACAGCCACTTCTTTAGCTGCTTTTCACAACAACCACTTCCTACCAGCATTGATTGTTCGCAAAGAGCCTAAAGGGCACGGCACAAGCAGTGCTGTGGAAGGTTTGGGAAATGTAAAAAAAGGCGACTCTATAATTTTACTTGAAGATGTTGTTAATACTGGCGGTTCTGTGTTAAAAGCATGTGACTTTATTAAGCAAGCAGAACTTAATGTGGCTGCTATCTTCTGTATCTTGAATAGAGCTGAAGATGGAGGAGAACGCCTCGTAAGCGCGGGCTATCCATTGTATACTATTTTTACTAGGCAGTCATTACTTCAAACTGCTAAAAAGTGTACATAACTTTTGCAAACTAAAATGCTTTAGTTTACTACTTGGTGGAGTCAGTTTTTATGCGGCATATACTGTTCTGGAACATTTTTTTTATACTAGTAGTCATAGCTGGGGGCAAACACCATACTGGCTATGCCTCAACTTTTCCAACTAATCATATATGGGATGCCAAAGTATCTCCATACCCGACTATTCCTCCACGTGTCATTGCGGTGAATAAAAATAGGCAAGAAATTTATGTTTTAGAAAATCAAGGAAAACTACAAACTACACTTAATTTTCTATGCTCAACAGGACAAGTTCCAGGTGACAAAATTGTTGAGGGTGACTTAAAAACACCCGAAGGTGTTTATTTTGTTGTGCAGCACGTAACAGGCGGGCTTGATTTTGATATGTATGGAAACGAAGCCTACACCTTGAACTACCCTAACCCTGTGGATAAATTGCGGAAAAAAACAGGATATGGGATTTGGATACATGGCCGTGGCCCTGGTATAGCTCCCTTACAAACCCAAGGTTGCATAGCCCTAGCCAACTCAGACCTCACTTCTTTAGGCCGTGTCATCTCTCGCGGTTTTCCGGTCATACTTTCAAGCACAGTACAAGCAAACACCACTCTTACTCCTGCCAATGCACAAAAAGCAGCAATGCTAGAAAAACTTGTTACTAGTTGGGCTAAAGCCTGGAGTGAACGCTCACAAAAATTATATGACTACTATGATGGTGAATCATACTCTCTTGCCACAGAATCATTTCATAATTTTAAAGCTAATAAAGAAAAACTTTTTAAACGACTCGACTGGATTACAATTGATGTAGAAAACATTCAAGTACTTGAAGGGCCGGGGTATTGGGTAACGTGGTTTTCCCAAGACTACAAAGCCCCCAATCTCCAGACTAAAGGAGTTCGTCGTTTATATTGGATGGAAAAGCCCAATGGCGACTTTAAAATCGTCGGTATGGAGTGGCTTCCTGGTATGACAACTGATACTACTATTGCTAGCATTGAGCCAGCTATGCCAGCGATTATACCCAACCCACAGACTGAAACCGCACACGACAATATTGATATAATAGCTGCAAATACCTCCTCTGCCATTCAAAACACCAGCACACCTACTGAACACGGAGCTGTTTTAGGGGCAAGTGTTGTAGCACCTAAAGCACCTTCAAGTTTTGTTGCAAGCTCCACTATACCTGAGCAAGATATTATAGTTGCAGTAACAGAAAATCCTACTACACTAAACGCTATTCAAGCTCAAAAACCCACTCAAACTCCAGAGTCTACTCAGGCTCAAATTATTACTCTCGAAGATTCCAATGACTTACTAGCTCCAGCAGTAACCACTGTTTCTCCACAAAAACCTGCACCAATAGATATGCCACACCAACTTGCTGACATTCAAGATTTTATTATACGCTGGCAAAGTACTTGGCTACGTGGAGATCCAGAGGCATACATTACTTTTTATACATCAGAAGCTGTGCAAGGATCTAGAACAAGCGCTATTGCTATTTTAGAGCAAAAAAAACGAGTGTGGACAAACGCACAACCTAAAGAAATTATTCTTAGTGATGTACAAATAACCCAACAAGGTGATTTTATTGTTGCCACAATGCATCAAGTATATAAAGATGCCTCTGGTGCCAGTGATGTTGGTACAAAAGTGCTACATATACGCCGTCTTGGCGATAGTTGGTACATTGCAAAAGAAACATGGAGTGCTTTATAAATGAAACCTGTCATTGAAAAGCAAAATTTTCACCACGTTATGCTGACAAGAGATGATAAAGAAGTTTTTGCATTCACAATAAAAAACTCTTTTTTAACGTTTGTAATTACTTTTTTTATTCTTCTTTTGCTGGCCGGAGCTGGTGGAGTTTTCTTTGGACTTAACTCTTGGAATAAAATATCTGCCCTAGATACTAAGTATGAAGAGACAAGCGAAGAACTCGTAAAAGCGAAGTTACAGTTAGAAGAATTAAAAAACGTGCAATCACTTATTGCTGTTGATTCTCCTTCTCCCTTTGCTATAAGCAACGAAATTTCCGACTTGCATAGCAGTATTCCAGCAAATAGCACTTTTGCGACTGGCTCTTTGCTTAGCGCACTAAATAGCACACTTGTTGCGGGTGCAGCGTCAGTAATACCCCTTGATAGCGATGATATCCCTATTAAAATAGAATCTTTTCAAGGCCGAGTTATCAATAACTCCGCCCTTCGTATTAATTTTGACCTTATTGCAGTAGAGCCAGAACACCTTATCCAAGGTGTTGTAAAGTTTACTGCAATGCTGACAAATAGTACAATTAAAGAAATGACAGCCCAGTACCCAGAGGATGCTCGTTTTGCTATCAGCAGAATGAAAAATTTTGATACTATTATTCGTTTTCATGATGAAACTTCAACAGATACTATTAAGCATATTTTGTTGACTATTACGACAACCAATGGAACTACATATCAAAATGAGTTCCCCATATCCCGCTAATACAGCGCTATATTTTACTGTTTTGAATAATTAAGGCGAGATGCATGTCAAAAACACCTACACAAAATACTACACCTGAAGTTGGAAAAGACTTTATACGTGCAATGGTCGAAAGAGACCTAACCTCCGGCAAACATGACGGACGTATACAAACACGTTTCCCTCCAGAGCCGAATGGCTACCTGCACATTGGACATGCAAAATCCATTTGCCTCAACTTTGGAATAGCTCAAGAATATAACGGCAAATGTAACTTACGCTTTGACGATACAAACCCAGAAAAAGAAAGCCAAGAATATGTCGACTCTATAAAAAAAGATGTTGAATGGCTCGGATTTACTTGGGATCAAGAGTTGTATGCTTCTAACTACTTTGAACAACTTTATCAATTTGCCGAGCAACTCATTACCAATGGGCAGGCCTATGTAGATAGTCTTTCTGCTGATGAAATTCGCGCATACCGTGGAAATTTAACAGAATCAGGTAAACCAAGCCCTGATAGATCCCGCCCTATAGAAGAAAACTTAGCCCTGTTTCGCAAAATGCGAGCTGGTGAATTTGCTGATGGCGAGTATGTTTTACGTGCTAAAATAAATATGCAATCGCCAAATATGGTCATGCGTGACCCGACGCTCTATAGAATCCGGCATGCTACACACCACCGCACAGGAGACACATGGTGTATCTATCCAATGTACGACTTTACTCACTGTGTGTCTGACTCTTTAGAAAAAATCACACACTCTTTATGCTCCCTTGAGTTTGAAAACAATCGTGAACTCTACGAATGGGTATTAGATACATTAGATATATACCGTTCTAAGCAAACAGAGTTTGCTCGACTAAATATTACTAGAACGGTTTTATCAAAGCGAAAACTCATCCAACTCGTTACTGAAAATATTGTTGATGGTTGGGATGACCCTCGTATGCCAACACTTTCGGCTCTCCGTAGACGAGGTGTTCCTGCTGATGCTTTGCGAGAATTTTGTAAGCGTATTGGGGTTGCTCGTGTTGAAAACATGGTTGAGTATAGTATGCTTGAGTTTTGTATTCGAGAAAATTTAAACCGTACAGCACCTCGTACTATGGCTGTATTACGCCCGGTTAAAGTAGTTATTGAAAACTACCCTGAGGGACAAGAAGAATGGTTTGACCTCCCACTCGATCCTGAAAACCCCGAAGCAGGCGTGCGCCGTGTTCCTTTTTCCCGTGAAATATATATAGAAGAAGAAGATTTTAAAGAAGAAGCACCACGAAAATTTTTCCGCCTCTCCCCCGGTCAGGAAGTACGTTTACGCTGTGCGTATTATATTACCTGCACAGATGTCATAAAAGACAAACATGGCAATATTGTCACTATTGTGTGCCAATACGACCCTGAAAGCAAAGGGGGAGGAACCCCTGACAATCGTCGGGTCAAAGGAACACTGCACTGGGTAAGTGTTGCTCATGCTAAAGAAATCGAAGTTCGTTTATACGACCACCTCTTTACCCTTGATAACCCTGAAGAAAGTGGTGATTTCCGCGATGCCCTCAATCTCGACTCACTCGTTACCATGACAGGATATACAGACCCTTCTACGCTTGATACACCTGTAGGCGAAACTGTTCAGTTTGAGCGTCTTGGATATTTTTGCCCAGACCCTGCATCTACGAAAGAAAAAATTGTATTTAACAGAACTGCTACTCTACGTGACACATGGGCTAAAATAGAAAAAAAAGACTAATGCGCATAAAAATCTAAATATCTAAGATGTAAGAAACAAAATAAACATAAAAAAGCTGGTTGTGTAACCAGCTTTTTTTATTATCTAAAGGCTATACAACACACCATTCTTTTCTACTATGCTATTGCTTCAAAAGTTCAGCACCTTGGGTAAGGTGTACCACCCTAATACGAGGCTCGACTTTCTAAATATTTCGCATCTCACATAGAGATACTGATGTGCTCTTTCTTCAAGTGTTGCTTTAAAAAAACTACTTCGCTTAAAGCAAAGAAAGCGCACTATAAAAGTGCGCTTTCTTACAAAACAGCTTTTTTGCAAGCTTCTACTATACACAACCTGTTGGCTTAGGTAAACCTGCCATTTTACAGGCTCCTTTACCAGGACCAGATGGGAATAGCTCGTAAACCTCTTTAAGTTTAAAGCCAGTGTTTTTAGAAAGGATACGCACCATTGGAGCGATACCATTCTTTTTATAATAGTCTTGCAAAAAGTCTAGAATTTTCTGGTGATCAGGAGTGATGTCAGAGATACCTTCAGAATCTTTTACATACTCAAGCCACTCTGGGCACCAGTCGTCAAAGTGAAGCAGAAAACCGTCTTCATCAACGTCAAAATTCTTACCTTTATAGCTTACTTCAGCCATTACGTCCTCCTTGGACCGACTAGCAGGCAAATTTGCCATGTTTTGGGAACCAACATTGCTGGATTTGTGGCACACATACTACAAATCTATAATTGTTGTGTTACAGCGGAAAATATTTTCCAAGTCCAATAATAATACCTGATGTTATAACAAAATTTTAAAAAGCTCAAGCGGTCTTTGCGAATAGACCAATTTCTTTATGTTGTAATAATCACTTAAAACCACACTATATGTCTGTTACAGCCGGCTCCCAATAGAGTAAAGAAAAATTTTCTTTTATCTTTCCTATAACCTCTAACTCTTTTTCAGGAGTTTGTTTGTTTAATCGAATATACACACGGCGGTAGTCTTCGTCCGCAAAATACTGAGAGGTTAAAACTGACACCACACTTACCTCTAGTACACGTAGTTCATCAAGGATCTCACGCAATGATCCTGGGGTATTTTGAAGTTTAAATGCTAGCTGAATGCCACCATAACGCACACCTGTGATTATGCTTAACAGCTGAAAGATATCCGACTCTGTAATAATGCCGCATACTCTGTTGTTTTCGTCAATAACAGGCACACCACCAAAACTATTTTTGAGCATGACCAATGCTATTCCCTCAACTGAGTCAGTTTTTTTTGCACTTTTAGGATTTTTGGTCATTATATCTTTGACTTTTAGCTCTGAGAGGAGGTAATACAACTCGTGCATTTCAAGAGTGGTGGCTTTAGATGGAGACGCATCTTTTATGTCTCTATCAGAAACGATACCGACTAGGGTACCATCATCCTTTACTATAGGTAACCTACGTATATTATTATCTTTCATTATACGCGCAGCTTTCATCATTGACGTATCTGGAGAAGCTGTTATTACATCTCTAGTCATCCATTCCTCTACAAGCATATGTTTCTCCTAAAAAGAGTGGTATATAAAAGTATATAAAAAAATTATTTCCAACTTTACCTATATTATATATACGTTATACTGTATGCATACAACCTTTGCAAAACTTTTCTCTAGCACCAACTAGTAATTTGGTAAAAAACTTATGCTAATTATTGATAAACTTCGCTCCTTCACTATGACACGTACGTGGAATCTATTTCTGCTTACCCTTAGTGCTTTGTTGAGCTCTTTTGTTCTTTGCTCAATTGCAAAGCCCCACGCCTTTGTTTCTGGCGGAATATATGGGCTAGCTATGCTCATAACATATCTTTTTGAAACTGATGGAATTGGGGTATGGTATGCCCTTTTTAACATCCCACTTCTTTTAGTCGGTTGGTTTATTTTAAGTCGCCGATTTATGCTTTATACTATCTACTGTATTACTTTGACTGCTTTAGCTACCGAATTTATCCCGTGGCAAAACGCTGGTATTGAAGATAAAATGCTTGCAGCAGTTGCTGTTGGTATTGGCTGTGGCGTGGGTGCTTCCCTTGCACTACGATCACTTGGCAGTGATGGTGGGCTTAATATCATTGGGCTTATTATGTATAGTAAATACAACTTTAGCGTTGGTTCTATCAGCATTTTTTTTAACGCTTTCCTTTTTCTTGCAGCAACGCCTGTCATTTCTATAGATAACGTTTTATACTCTATGATTATCGCGTTCCTCACAGGAACTACTATGAACTATTTCATGGGAGTTTTTGATAAGCGAAAAATGGTCTTAGTTATCTCTGAAGAATATGAAGCTATCTCTCAGCGCATCCTACGCAATATGGGTAGGGGTTGTACTCTTTTACATGCACAGGGAGCTTATTCAAAGCAAGCAAAAGAAATCGTTCTTACAGTTGTCCATGATATGCAATTAAAGCGACTGGAAGAACTTATTTATACAATTGACCCAGATGCGCTCATCATTGTGCAACAAACACATATAGTGCTAGGTAAAGGTTTTTCTCAGCGAAAAGTATACTGAGTCAATGAAAATAAGCACTGCACAACGCAATAGAAGTATTTCTATTACTTATCCATACTCCTAGCCTTATTACTTTTTCTCCCATTTATATTCTACGGTTGCCTCTTTTATTAGTGGCAACCGTTTTCGTTTTATTCAGACTGTATGAAAGAATTAACTAAAAAAATCTCTTTCGTTGCCTTCACCATATAATTGGTGGCGTATCCCTTGCATGCAAGAAGTAGCAGACGTAAAAAAGCATAAGCAGAAAAGTATATATAAGAAGCCAGTATCAAGAATAAATAAGAAAAGTTAAGGGTAGGCATGACACTTTTAAGAGATAAAATGATTGCTTGCGTCATAGAATGCTTATAGTCTGAAGTGCTCATATCATAAATCACTGACACGATAGAATGCTAACTTTATCGGCAACTTACGTCACCAAGTGCCTACACTTTGAAGTTCTTACATTAAGGGAGCTAGGAGACGCGATGCTCTATATAAGGCAAGCTTTACTTTGTGTTGCTTTGTAAACCATTTTGCGTCAATGGGAATACAGTTTTCAATATCCTGTAAAAACGTTTGCTCTTGCTGTTTTGCAAACTCATCATTATACACAAAAGCATTCACCTCAAAGTTAAGATAAAAACTACGGTTCCCTATATTGCATGTGCCTATTGTTGCAACTGCACCGTCACACACAATGGTTTTACCGTGTAAAAATCCTTTATATAAATACACATGCACTCCTGCATCTAATACTTCCCTCGCATAGTTTAATGTTGCCCACTGCACTATCACGTGGTCTTTGTATAGTGGGAGCATTAAACGCACATCTATCCCTGACTGTGCTGCTGCTTTTAAAGCGTCTAAAAAAGCATCATCTGGGGTAAAATATGGTGTTTGTAGATAAATATTATTTTGAGCAGAATAGAGCATTTCTAAAACCCCCCCACGAATAGGGGACGATTCGACATCAGGGCCACTACTCACTATCTGTATGCCTAAAGAACCAGCCTTTATAGGTTCACTATAGTATTGGGCAATATTTGTCTCTGGTAGCTTTGCCCCTGTGGCATGTACCCAGTCCATTAAAAAGCGCTCTTGCAAAAACCACACAGCAGCCCCTACGATACGCATATGCGTATCTCGCCATGGGGTAAGTTTTTTATTTTTACCTAGATACTCGTCACCCACATTCATTCCGCCAACATACCCAATTGTACCATCAATAACTGCTATCTTTCTATGGTTACGATAGTTTACACGCAACTGAGACAAAAAGGAAAACCGTAACGGCGAAAAAGAAGATACTTCCCCTCCAAATTTTTGGATTTCTTTGAAACGTCGAGTGGGCATTAAGAGACTACCAACACTATCATAAAGGATTTTTACTTCAACACCGGCAGCAGCTTTTTCTTTTGCTACCTCTAAGATTTTTCTTCCTAAATCATCGTCTCGAAAAATATAATACAATAAATGGATGTGTTTTTTTGCTGCCTGCATATCAGCTAGCAGCGCAGCAAACTTTTCATTCCCATTTGTGTACACAGTAGCGTCATTATTCTGAGAATAAACGCCACGCCCCACTTGATGTAGGTAGTGTACCATGCGAGCAAAGTTGCCTTTGGACTCCATAAACCGATATCCCTCTCCAAGACGTAGTTGTTGCCCACTTTGCTTAAAGAGAAAATCATCGACTGCGGCTTTTATGGCATACTTTTTCCGCTTATTCATATGAAAGCCTGTTCCGAAAAACAAGTATGCTAAAAAGCCCACATAGGGGAGGAAAATGAGAACTAAAATCCATGCAATACTTGATGCAGGGTTTTTGCGCTCAAAAAAAAGCACAACAAAAACAGATAGAACTGGAAGAATCGCTAATACTTGTGCGAGACTAATATTCATAACAATTTTTCCATTTATAACGTCCTAATATCATTATATTAAGTGTACTTTTTTTTCTTTTAAGGTACTTGCAAGCACCTCAACCGCTCGTTTACGCTCTTCTGGAAAAATAGCCTGCAAAGACCAATCTATAGACTTTGTACCCTCAGCAGTCTCCACATGAAATTGCACAATTTCATGTGCAAGAAGTGAAGCTGTCCGTATGGTAGAATACGGAATAGAAATACGTGGTGCAAAAGGCTGTGGCACTATTCCAAGCTTATCATCGTAAATCTCTAAAGCTGGATACCGTCTAGCTCTTATAGCTAGATACAGCAACACTGGAGCGCCTACAATAAAAAAAGCGCTTACGCTGAACATGCCAATGGCAGCAGTGCCTAAGGCAATCACCAACATAATCAGACTTGATGTACGCATTGGCTGCCCGCGTGAGTTAACAAAAACTTCTTTTGCACTTTCTAAATTCTTGGTGCCAGCCTCAAAACTGCTGTACTTTATAGCATAAAAAGTATGGATAGCTCCTACTGTAAAAACCAAACTAATAGGAAGCATAACGAGCCCAGAAGTAACTGCTAACAATAACCCGACTTGAGAGTACTGTATTAAGACTCCCACTGCTATAAGCTGTAGCACAATGAACCCTACTAAAATAGTACGAGCTTGTCGCAATACTGCTTCCACATCAACATCTGGACCAAGCACTTCTGCCATCACATCCAAAGGGACATAGCTAAAAGACTGCAAAAACAAAACGACTAGTCCTATATTAAGCGCAAGACCTAGCCAAGTCATAGGGTGTACAAAGCGCATTTTTTCTCCTTACATAAAATATACTTGAGGATTTATTTTAACAATGCTGTGTTTTGATATAAACAACATAAGTATTTACGGCCAAGCACGGTAGAGCTTTACCTTGCTATATACGTATAGTGTAAAATAATTACACAAGACACACTATAGTCTAAATGCTTTAGTTTAAACAGCATAGCTAGAAGAATAATAGATTTTATTTCTGTTTACATTGCTATAATTTTACCAAATATATTTCTAGTATACAATGAGCTTAGCCCTTAATTAACTTACAATAAAAACACATAAAAAAAAGAGGAACTCTCGTTCCTCTTTTTTACTAGCTATATAAAAATCCTACTCAGTAGACTCAGCGTCTTCGCTTGCTTGCTTGAGTAGATCTCCTAAAGATTGTCCTGAGTCAGAGCTACTTGAGCGGAATTCTTTAGGTTTTTTCATTTCTTCATCGTCTTTCAGTTGTTTAATAGAAAGACCTAGACGGCGCTCTTCAGCAGAAACATGGATAACTTTCGCTTCAATAGTTCCGCCTTCTTTAAAGTCTTCAGCAGGAGATTTTATTTTCTTCCCACTAATTTCAGATACGTGAACAAGACCTTCAATACCTTCTTCTACTTCAACAAAAACACCGAAGTCAGTAGTGTTGGTAATCACGCCAGTCACAAGAGAGCCTACAGGATACCTGTCTGGTACATACGACCATGGGTCTTCTGTAAGCTGTTTAATACCAAGAGTAAATTTTTCACTTTCCTGGTCAACAGTAAGAACTTTAGCTTGAACAGTATCACCCACTTCAAATGCTTCATTAGGATGACGAATTTTCTTTGTCCAGCTAATGTCCGATACGTGAATTAACCCATCGATACCGTCTTCGATACCAATAAACATTCCAAATTCAGTAATGTTTTTAATGGTGCCTTCGATAATGGTGCCTTCAGGGAATCTCTCAGCTACTACTTCCCATGGGTTCGGCTTTACTTGCTTCATTCCAAGAGAGATACGTTTTTTCTCTTCATCAACACCAAGGATGATCACTTCAACTTCATCACCAGGCTTTACCATTTGTGATGGGTGGCGAAGCTTTCTTGTCCAAGACATTTCAGAGATATGGACAAGACCTTCAACACCGTGCTCAAGCTCAACAAATGCACCGTAATCAACTAAGTTGGTTACTTTACCGTTAAGTTTCGCACCTTCTGGGAATTTACCTGCGATATCTTCCCATGGATCCTCAATGAGTTGTTTTAAACCAAGAGATACTTTTTGATTATCACGGTCAAAAGAAAGAACTTTTAGTTCAAGCTCTTCTCCCATGGTAACCATTTCTTTAGGATGGCGGATGCGCTTCCAAGACATATCTGTAATATGTAAAAGACCATCAAGTCCGCCAAGGTCAACAAACACACCGTAGTCAGTGATATTTTTTACGCGACCTGTAACTATTTGGTTTTCACCAAGTACGCCTAGGAGTTCTTGACGCTTACTATCACGCTCTTCTTCAAGTAGAATACGACGAGAAACAATAACGTTACTACGTCTGCGGTTTATTTTAAGCACACGGAATTCATACTCTTGATTGACGAGAGCGTCCATATCTGGAACTGGACGTAGGTCTACATGAGACCCAGGTAAAAAGGCTTCGATACCCCCAAGGTCAACACTATAGCCACCTTTTATGCGGCGTAAAATGCGTCCTGTACAGATACCGTCTTTTTCCTGCAATGTTTCTAACTGATCAAAAAGCTGCATGCGCTTGGCTTTTTCATAAGACAATACAATGGTGCCTTCCATTTCACTTTTACGCACCACAAATACGTTTACTTTGTCTCCAACCGCTACAGTTAGCTTGCCTTCTGCATCGTGAAATTCACTTGCTGGAATCTGACCTTCTGACTTAAAGTTTACATCCACAAGGATGCTGTCTTCATCAACGCGAACAACTTCGCCTTTAATAATAGACCCTTCTTCAAGATCACCAAAGTCAGGTTTTAAATAATTCTCTAATGCACTTTCAAAGCTCATTTCTGCTTCAAAGTCCAATTCCTGGTCATGCGACATAGACTTCCTCCAACCACCTAATAAAATTTCCCTGTTATATTCAGGGTCTTTCTTCTAACAGAGTTGTCTTGTAAACACAACCTTAAAAGCGCGTTATATACAGATTTCCCAATATTTCGTTTTTTATTTTTGCCTTTTTCTCTATCTCTTCGTCGCAAAAATCTAGCTAAAGCACTAGCTCTCCTAGCTCTCCTCTGCTAAACGTTTTACTATTTTGTCTACTATTTCTAGTACACAAAGGGTTGCATCTATAGTATAATGAGAAGTTTTTTCGTACATCACCGCTCTTTTCTCTATAATTTCTTGCATTTCTTTTGCTATTGGCTTTCCTGTTAACGAAGGCCTATTAGCATCTATACCCTCAGCTAGCCGAGAAATAAGCACTGCAACGGGAGCATGTAGATAAAAACAAATGCCAAAGGTATGTAGAAACCTTCTATTTTCTTCACGCTCAACAATTCCTCCACCTGTAGCCACTACCGCATCAGGAGCCGCAACAGCGAGTAAAGTGTTATGCTCACGCTCCCTAAATGCTTCCCAGCCATATTTTTCTACAACCTCTTGCACGCTCTCGCCTGTTGTTTCAGCTAGGTAGCTATCGGTATCTACAAAGCCCCAACCTAACTTTCTAGCTAGTTCTTTTCCTACTGTCGTTTTACCAGAAGCCCTTGGTCCGATGAGAAATACAGGTTTTGCCATATTTTTTCTGCCTTGCACTAAAGATGTTAAAAAAATAGCCGATAGTAAAAATAGGGAGTAAGAAATGTCTAGTGTACTTAATTTAGCCATAGCATCTTTGAGCCCACGTTTGCCCATGCAGCGAGGACTCTTTTCTGCCAAAACAACTACAGTTGCTTCTGCTTTTGCCGAAAATATCGTCAAACGCACAGGGCTAGTGTCTACACAAAGCTCTGGGCAAGCAACAGAGCAACTCGCCACTACCCCCAACCAAGAAAGCTCCACTAAAGCTCAAAAAATTCAGGCTCTCGAGCAAGCACTCGCTGGAACCGTACAGTACATGGCTGATACGTTTAGTGCAACAACAGCTGACACTATGATAGGGCTTGTATATAAAAACCTTGGGGACAAGGTCATTACTGAAGAAAGCTTAGGTGAAGCACTTTTGCAAGTCACACGGTTTGTGGATGCTACCTTTGGTACACAAGAAGGTGACAACTTTCTTGATTTTCTCAATCAAGACTTAAACACCAGTATGAATGCCTTGTTTGACAATGGTAAAAGTGAAGTATTTTATGCTGTCCCTGCGACTCCTAGCACACCGATCAGCACTGTACAAAATGCTCATGCAGAATCAGGCGTCACAAATTCTTTAGACGATCTGACGACAAATGTTTTTGAAACACTACTCGACAACTTGAGTGTTTTACGCAAAAAGAATGAACTCCCCCCACACGTACAAGCGTACCTTACTATGCAGTTTGATGATACTCCTGCCACTGGTATTATGCTCACAGCTACGGCATAGTTTTCTGTTTCTCTTTTTCCTTTTTTTCGTAAAAATATTCCCGCGTATTGACAAATAATATATTATGTCACATTATGTACTTGATAAAGATTATCTTTTACATTGTATTGGAGGATATTATGACTTTTGAAACTATTATACTTTTTGCAATTGTTATTGCTGCTGCTGGGTATGCAGGATATCGCCTTATTTCAAAAAAAGGGTGTGGTTGTGGCTGCGGTGGCAGTGGCATAAGCAGTTGCTGCAGTAGCTCTGGCACTAAAGGTGCTTGTTGTTCAACTAAACCTAAGTAAGTAGGTTTTGCTATTACAAACTGTATATTTTAGTGTGTTGCAAGTATTTATACCACCTGTAAAACTGGTACAAGTACTTGCTTGCACACTGAAATATACTTTTTTTACCCCCTGTCATTCCACCTGCACCCACTTCCCCTAGCAACCACCTCTCACCCCTTGCCCCCTGCTCTTGCTGGCAAGTACGACATCATCCGACCCAACTGTGTAGCTACTAGTATAAGATTTTGTGCATATTTTTTTATGGAGTACTCAATTATTGTTGCAGGCTATCTATCTTTTACACACTGGGTATTTTTAATATGAAAGAGTTTGCCTGCCCTCATTTTTACTTTTAAGGAGCTGTTTTACTTTCCCCTATCAATTGAATGAAGTACATTGTATGAGATATGTACCCGTAAAGCGATGGTACTGTTTTTTTGTAATGCTACATAAACTCTGGGTATACCCATATGACACAACGCTCACTTTGTATTTTGCATGCAAACTGCCAGGGAGATCCCCTCAAGGAGTTGCTCTCACTCCACCCTGACTTTTCGCAATTTTTTGAGCTTCATCACTATACTAACTATACAAAAGAGCCTATCCCTCCCACAGACCTTGCCACTGCGGATTTTTTTCTATACCAATATCTGGGAGAAGAATGGGAAGAATTTTCTTCTGCACACTTGCAACAACAGCTACCTGCGCATGCACGTAGTATATGCCTACCAAACATGCTTTTTAAAGGATATTGGCCCCTTTGGACACTTAAAGGTCCTATTGCTTTTGGTGACACTGTGCTTAACAAGCTCATTGATGCAGGTGCGCAAAAGCCAGAGATTCTTTCAATATACTTGCATGGTAACTTACATAAATTTGTTGATATGGATGCAGAACTAAAAAAAACGTTTTTTATGGAAGAACAAAAAGAACTTTGTACAGATATAAAAACAGCACAGCTTGTTAAAAAACTTTGGAAAAAAGAACTTTTATTTTATACAGTAAACCACCCTGGAAAAACATTGCTCATACATGTTGCTAATTCTGTTTTGCAATTACTTGGATTACGTGATTTACCAAGAGAAATACAAGAATCGTATATCCCAGAATATGCAGATTTCGAATTACCTATCCATCCACAACTAGCAAAACATTTTTCTCTACCCTTTGGACAAAACGAACATATCTACACTGTTTTTGGTAGACCAATGAGCTTTTCTCAATATATATCTCGCTATATTGATTGCCGTTTACACAATTTAGACGAAGATTTTATTGGTTACCTGCAACTTATATAATGTACACATACTATGCCTGCTTATAAAAACGACTTAAACCCTGCTCAATACGAAGCTGCTACAACACTTGAAGGACCTGTCCTTGTTATTGCCGGCGCAGGAAGTGGAAAGACCAGAACAATTGTCTACCGACTCGCGCAACTTATTCGGTCTGGTGCTCCTGCATCATCTATTTTACTTCTCACCTTTACGCGCAAAGCTGCACAAGAAATGCTTGACCGAGCACGGCACTTACTCTCTGAAAGTAGTGATACAACTGGTAACAGTTTTTCTGCTGAAGCTTTTGACATTTTATCTATACAGGGTGGAACTTTTCACTCCTTTGCCTTTTCAATTTTACGGCAATTTCCACCAGTTGGCTTTACAAGTATCACTGTTATGGATGCTCAAGATATTACTACTGCTTTGCAGCATTGCCGGGAAGAACTTAAGGCGGGCAAAGGCGATCGTAGCTTTCCCAGAAATCAAACGATCCTTTCTCTCATCAGTAAAAGTAGGAACAAAGAAGACAGCCTTGATGCTATTTTGCATAAAGAAGCACACCATATTCTACCACATCTAGATGCAATTGAGGCTATAAGTGCAAGCTACGCCTTGTTTAAGCAAGAAAAAGGACTCATGGATTACGATGATTTACTTTTTTACCTAGAAGAAGTACTCCGCACTAACCCTGATGCTCGTGAGTGGTGCCGCAATCGCTTTACATACATTATGATTGATGAGTACCAAGATACAAACCCTGTTCAAGCCAGAATAGCAGCTTTGCTTGCTGGCGGAGCAACCTATGGCGCTGACGGTGAAAAACAGGCAGAAGTCGCAGGCAATATCATGGTTGTAGGTGACGATGCGCAGTCTATCTATGCGTTTAGAGGGGCAGATGTTGCAAACATTTTACGCTTTCCCGAGTTTTTTCCTGGAGCAAAGGTTATTCGCCTAGAGGAAAACTATCGCTCAACCCAGCCAATATTAACTCTTTCCAACTATGTGCTAGAAAATGCAGTGCAAGGGTATAAAAAAACTCTTTTTACACAAATTGAAGGCGGGAAAAAACCAAACGTTATTCACACTATTTCAGATAGAAGCCAAGCAAACCTCGTTCTTTCTCGAATAAGCGACCTGCTCAGACAGCACCAACCACAAGATATTGCAGTATTATTTCGCTCCGGCTTTCACTCCTCCTTCATAGAGATTCAGCTCAATAAGCTGGGGATACGATTTCGTAAATTTGGCGGTATTCGCTATGCAGAAACATCTCATGTTAAAGATGTTATGAGTTTTGCACGGCTTATCCAAAACCCTCTTGATTATACGTCCTTTTCACGGATTGCTTCTTTTTGCAAAGGGGTTGGGCCAAAGACAACGCAAAAGCTATACCAACTTATTGTAGCAGGCGACAGTGAATCCCTTACTAAGTCGTTAAAAAAGTTTGAGCAACTCGCGTCAGATCTTGCTTTCATTGATGGACTAAAAACGGCACATTTTTCACCAGCCATATTGCTAAAGCATATCATAGATCACTTTAGTACTCGGCTCCCTATGCTGTATCCAGATGATTATCCATACAGGCAACAAGGACTTGAACAGCTCCTTTCCATAGCTGTCCCCTACACTGAGCTTGATATGCTTATTGCAGATTTATCCTTAGATGATCCATTGCAAGAAGAAGATAATAGAAACACTATTGTACTATCTACTATCCACTCTGCAAAAGGGCTTGAGTGGTCTGCTGTTTTACTTATCGACTTAGTCGAAGAGCGTTTTCCATCTCGCCACTCCATGAATCGGGTTGATGAATTTGAAGAAGAACGCCGCCTTATGTATGTAGCATGCACACGGGCAAAAGAACATTTGGATTTATTTGTTCCAGCTTCCATGTATGACAGAACGAGTGGGGGTAGTATGCCTACCCTTCCCAGCCCTTTTATACGTGAACTACCGTATGACTGTTACACAGAATGGCACGAAGGCTACACAGGGCAACTTGCTACTCGAGAAAGAGGTGCTGCATCATCGCAATCCTCCCAAACCATATCACGCTCTTTTGCTCCTGCAGAAGATACTTTTGAAGAGGAAGAGGGTGATAAAAATGTATATACTCCCTCCTCTACACCTGTGGCACGCCCTGAACAATGTGGATTTTGCCATCATCGTATTTTTGGACGGGGAAAAATCATACAGCACCTCCCTCCCGATAAGTACAGAGTAAACTTCCCTGGATTTGGCTTAAAAGTAATTATGGCTGCCTACCTCACTCTTGAGGAGTAAGGGCTTTTTGATGGATAATAGGTAGTTACATCTGGCTATAGTAGCTTATTGGCTGATATCAAAGGCATAGACACCTACGGGCACATATCGGTAGCATTCGTAGATATGCGATGGGATAAAACCTGCTAACCTAAAAAGATTTATCGTCTTGTGGAAGCACTTTTATGAATAAGGCTCTTTTCAAAAAAACAGCAAACACAGCGGAAGAAGTTTCTCTATTATGGGAAACAACAGCCCTCACAATACAGTCTGAGTCTGAGATTCTCCTCATCATTGACAAATACTTTCCAAGCAGTACAGGCCATGCACCCCTTGGCCGCGGGCATGATTGTGCTCTGCTCAATACTACGCACAAAACTGCCCTATCAACGGACTGTTTTGTACAAAACATTCATTTTAGAACAACATACTACACACCATGGGAAGTTGGGGCAAAAGCTCTCACGAGCGCTGTTAGCGACCTTGCTGCCGCAGGCGCTCAACCATTGGGCTTTTCTCTTGCTCTTACCCTACCGCCACATATAAGTAAGCTCGCATTAGAGCACATTTTTGCAGGAATGAGCATAATTGCCGATACCCATGCCCTAACTCTTGCAGGTGGCGACATCACTAAAGGAAAAGAGCTTTCTTTTGCTATTACAGTGTGGGGTGAATGCGCTGTCACAGATACAGCAAAAAATATGGAAGATTGTTTTTTCCACCGCCATACAGCACGCCCAAATGATGCTGTTTTTTATATTGGCACCTTAGGTTTGGCAAAAGCTGGTTTTTTACTGTTAGAAAAAGAGGGGCGATTAGCTATTGCACAGTGGGCTAGCCCCTGTCTAGCTTTTCTCACACCTCAAGCTCTTATTTCACAGGGAATAATCCTTGCTACGCTAGCACACTCTTTGCCAAACCATTATATGAGTTTAATGGATGTTTCTGATGGGTTAATGCAAGACATCCCCCGCCTCCTCAATACCTCTACAACAAAATATGGCGTATCTATTGAAGCAACAAGCGACTTTTTTTCTCCTGAACTTATCAATGTAGCAAAACACCTACATACTACACCAGCCGAGCTATTTTATTCAGGCGGAGAAGATTACGCTTTGCTTGGAACATGCGCTCCTGAGGTGTGGGATACTTTGAAAAAAAAGCTACCTTCTGCCGTATATTTAGGCAACGTAATAAGCACCCCTGAAATTCTGCATAATGGTGTAGCTGTGCACGCGCATAGTTTTGACCACTTTACATAACATATACAGTCGGTCCGCGTTCCATAGCCCACAAAGTTTTGCTCACTTTTACATATCCTATACTGTTGAACCCTGTACGCATATTGTTGGCTATTTTCGCACAAAGCTGGTTGCTTACGTGTTGTTGGTTGCTACGTTAGTTGTTTTTACTAACGACGTATAAGACTTTAGCGCCATAAAACAGTAGAGCACAGCAAGTATTCCCTTGCTGTGCTCTACTCAATAGTGGGGGAACTTTTCCCCCACTCCCCCCCTAAAAGATACACCTTTGTAGATGTACCTTAGGATATCAAAAAACTGTAAAAGATGTCCCTTCCCACTTATCCTTTCTCTATACACCGTACTTGCATAAAAAACCCAATCAAAATTATTTCTCTTACTCATAGTTTTTCAGTTAGCAATTACGTTTACTTTTATTCATTTTGCAGTGACCCCCCACAGCAAAATGACTAAGACGTATAGTCTCTATATATACACTATACAAATTTTTATGCAATCTTTTTAACATTTTTATGCAGTCATTTGAGGTTTTTTGTACAGCTAAACGCTATTTCATCACGTTTTACTCAATTACGAGCCACAGTACAGGTATGTTTTTGTCCTCCCGATAGAATTCTCGTTCACTGTTGGAGCAGCGACGATAAACAAAAATAACAGGGATAACAGGGATAACAGGAGGAACAACAGAAAGAGCAGGAACAGTGACTTCAGATATAGAGTATGGGTATTTGCTATAACAACTATGATGCACCCCACACAATGACAGATTTGTATTCTTGTATAGTGCTGTAACCTGTCGGGTAAAAAACTTTTACCCGCAAAAAAAAGCGCCTCTTTAATGCAAAGAAGCGCTTTTTTCATATATCCTATATAAATACACTACGTCTATTTTATCTTCTTTTTGGTGGAGTTGCTCGCTCTACGGTCACAACGTTACCACGAATTTGCCTACCATCCATCACTGTTACAACATCGTCAGCAACAGCTACAGGTACATCGACAAATGTAAAACGATCATGGATTTCTATCGCACCGATGCTACGACCAGGAATTCCTGTCTCACCCGCAACGGCACCAACTATATCACGTGGTTCAACATTCATTTTTTTACCAACGTTAATAAACAACCGTGCCATTGGTTGCCCTGAGCCAAAGCGATCTCTTCGGTCCCCATCTCTGGAGGAAGAGCTACGATCTCTAGAGCCGCGATCTCCTCTATCCCGATCTCCTCTATCCCGATCTCCTCTATCCCTACTATCTCTACTATCTCTACTACTTTTGCTACGTTTGTTTTTTGAGTCATCATACAGAGAGTCTTTTTCTTCCCCTGTTTCGGCAACACCAAACTCATGTTGCATAAGAAGCTTTAATAGCGCTGCCGCCATATCCATACTTGTATGTTCTTCTTCTAAAAAGTTCTCAACAAGTGTGGTGTATCTTTCTAATGCACCTGCATCCATTACTTCTTTTACCTGATTGAGCAGACGAGTTGTTTTTATATTTACAACATCATGTAGTGTTGGGAGTGCGCTCTGGGTAATACGGGCTTTAGTAATACGCATGATGTCACGGAGTCTAAAATGCTCACGTGCAGTTACAAAAGTAAAAGCATTTCCTGTGCGTCCTGCTCGGCCTGTTCGCCCTATACGGTGCACATAGTTTTCTACATCATTTGGGATATCATAGTTAATAACGGCTTCAACATCATCTACGTCAAGCCCACGTGCTGCAACGTCTGTGGCAACTAAAACCTCAAATCCGCCAGAGCGAAAACGTTGCATAACTCTATCACGCTGCGCCTGTACGAGGTTACCGTGTAGCGCGTCAGCTAAGTATCCGCGTGTCATAAGGTGTGAAGTCACCTCATCCACAGCTCTTTTTGTTGAGCAAAATACAAGGGCTTTTTGAAATCCTTTAGAGTCTAAAACACGACATAAAGCTTCCATCTTTTGGTGCGGGCGCACCTCATAATAGACCTGCTCTATATTCTCTACAGTCATTTCTTTGTGTTTCACCTTGACTATCTCAGGAGAAACTAAATATCGTTTTGCCATGTCCATAATGGCGCGTGGCATAGTGGCGGAAAAGAAAACACGCTGTCCATTTTCTGGCGCATGCTCTATAATATGCTCTATATCGTCACGAAAACCCATATCCAGCATTTCATCTGCTTCATCAAGCACAGTAATACGAATATTGCTTAAAGAAAGCGTCTTTCGTGCCATGTGGTCCATGACACGTCCTGGAGTTCCCACGATAACGTGAGCACCTTGCTTTAAAACACGGAATTGTCTTTCAATTGGCTGACCGCCATAAATAGGCAAAATGGTTATACGCTTTAGATGTGTACTAAACTTTCCCAGCTCTTCAGCTACTTGTATAGCAAGCTCACGTGTTGGGCATAAAATAAGTGCTTGGGGTAAACGAATTGATAAATCTATCATTTCTAGAATTGGTAACCCGAAAGCAGCAGTTTTTCCTGTCCCTGTTTGTGCCTGCCCAACAATATCGCGTCCTTCTAAAATAAAAGGGATTGTTTGTACTTGAATTGGGGAGGGTTCTTCAAACCCCAAATCTTCTATAGCTTGTAAAAGCGGGCTTGAGAGTCCGAGTTCTTCAAATTGCATTGTCATATTGGTCCTGAAAATATATCTAAGATAAAAAAAGATGTGTTGAAATAATCACTTTGATAGGCAGTGTAGCCTATAGCGCCTTACTTGTAGAGCAATGCTACAGAATAAGCAATCTAAAAGATAAGCTTTACTATGGGAAAAGCAACCCCACTGCATAAATACAAGGGGCATAATACGCTTTTAATTAATTAAACGACAATAACATACAAGAATAATTGAACAAACTATTTAGCCTAAAACTTTCGAGTTTCACCTGGTTGCATTACTACACACGTACAATTTGGAATAGTTTTTTCTAATTCTACAGTAAAAGCGTCTGGCGATTGGGCAAGAACAGGAAATGTTCCCCAATGCATGGGAATAACACTTTTTGCCTGTAATAATTTAGCTGCTAGAGCGGCTTGGCGCGCGTCCATTGTAAACACACCACCGATAGGGAGTAATGCAATATCAATGTCATACAACTCTCCCCAAACGCTCATGTTTGAAAAAACACCCGTATCTCCAGCATGATAAATACACGTTTTATCTGGTAAGGTGATTATAAATCCAGTGCAAGCACCAGTGTCTGTCGTATGAAAAGCCTCTGTTAAAGTGACAAAAACATTTTGAGCTACCTCAAGGGTACCCCCAATATTAAAGCCAATTCCATTTAGTATTTGTTCTTGTGGAATGCCCGCTTGCATCAAAGGCTCCGCAGTACCCACAACCGCACCTAACTTTGCGCCTGTGCCTTTACATATCTCTACTGCATCACCAATATGATCACCATGGGCATGGGTGACTAATACCACATCTGGTTTTGCTATTTCTTGCCACCCACCAACAGATGAAGGGTTCCCTGTAAAAAATGGATCTATTATAATAGAACAAGTTGAACATGTTATTTGAAATGCTGAATGTCCATGCCACGTAATCTGGGTGCTCATGCATATCTCTCCATATATATACCGTACTTTTACGTCTATGGGCAGTATAGCAAAAAACCGACACTTACGCTATACCGCTCAACACTCCTTGCATAGTAAGAGATACGCTTTTTAGTAATACCCATTTTGTGGATATGGTTTTATATCTTGATTTACTCCTAGAGAAAATAACCAAAGGCAAAAGTATATCTTTCCTAATGGTATTTTTACTGTCTTTATGCTTCTGCCTGTGTGCATACTCGAGCTGTAGCATCAATAAGTTTTATGGTTACTTGCTATTCTATGTCACTAGACCTTTGTAGCTAGACCTTGACATAGTATAGTACTCACAGTAGAAACATCTCTCTTGCGCGCGGTTAGCTCAGTTGGATAGAGCGTTGCCCTCCGGAGGCAAAGGCCACAAGTTCGATTCTTGTATCGCGCGCCAGTCTTTTCCATTCTTATAAGCCAACAACATCCCATAAACGCCTATAAAATTGCTGAAAAGTCACTCACTGATGACCTTTTTTCCACTCTCCCGTAGATTTTGTTACCTCTCCCATAGCTTTACCCACTCTCACGTAGTTCTTCTTACTCTTTAATAATTGCTCTTTATATGCCCTGTTTTGTTGGTAATACTGTCGGTTGTACCAATTGTAGTATTCTTTTTACCCCCCGATCAACTAATTCCATGTACTTATGAAACGGCTATAACACTACCGATCTAGCAGTTTCATTTTTTTCTGTATTGCCATAGCGGGAAACCAAAAAGTTTACCTTTTGCAAAGTGATATTCATTGACTGACCATATAAAAAGATATAAGTACATTAGCTTTAGCTGTAATAAAATATGTATTGCATTTGAAGCAATCGACAAAGATAGTCCTATAAGGAGCCTTACCCGCTATGAAATATACAAGCGAAGACCTTACACCTGTTAAGAAAAAGTTTACCGTTACTGTCCCTCAAGAAGAAGCCGAAGCTGCTATTTCTGCTGCTGTGGCTATGTACCGCACAAATGTCACTTTTGATGGGTTTCGCAAGGGTAAAGTTCCTTCTAGCATGATTGAGCAACGCTTTCATGATGCTATATATGGTGAAGCAACGACTGATTTAGTAAACGTTCATATCAACGAAATTGTCGCTGAACTTAAGCTAACACCTATTTCTCGTATTGATTTTGACGGCGGAGAGCTTGAACGTGGAAAAGAGTTTGTTTATTCTTTTTCCTTTGAAGTTATGCCTGAATTCAAACTGCCTACCCTTGAAAAAATCAAGGTAGAGCAAGGCGAGCCTGTTGTAGATGAGAGCGAAGTAGATGGCGTTATTGAACGCCTACGTATGAGCGTTTCACAAGTAAAAACAGTTGATTCTATTAGAAATCCAAAAGAAGGTGATATTGCTGTTATTGACTTTTCTGCTACAGACGAAAACGGCAATCCTGTTGAAGGCGTAAACGCAACTGATTTTTCTCTTCCCTTAGGCGAAGGACAAAGCTTAGAGGGCTTTGAACAGCTTATTATGAGTCTAAAGCCTGGTGAAAATGGTGAAGGTCCTGTAACCTTCCCTGCTGAGTTTTTCAACCCAGAATTTGCCGGAAAAACTTTTACCATGCGTGCTACTTTAAAAGAAATTAAAGAGCGCATCTTACCTGAAGCAGATGATGAATTTGCAAAAAAGCATGGCAACTTTGACTCTATAACAGCGCTACGTGATAGTGTTCGTGATTCTTATGTAAAAAGTAAAACCGACCTACACAAATCTGCTGCTCAAAAAAAGATTTTGGACAAAATATTAGTCGGTGCTGATTTTCCACTTCCAGAAAGCATGGTTATAAGCCATGTGGAAGGAATGGTTAACGAACATCAAGAAAAACTAGCTCGCCAAGGTGTTAGTATAGAATCTACAGGCAAAACTCTTGATGAGTATGCCGCTGAAATACGCCCAGAAGCTGAGCTTCGCTCACGTACTCATATTTTCCTCCTCACCGCAGCAAAAGAGTTGAATGTCTCAGTTACTGAGCAAGAAGTTGATTTACTCCTTCGCCAACTAGCTGCACAGCATAAAACTGACTACAACACAGTGAAGGAGTACTACGAAAAAAACAACCTCATGTTTGCGCTACGCGATCGTCTCCTTTGCGATAAAGCTATGGACACTATCTACGACAATGCTGACATTACCTTTGTTCCTGAAGACACCTTAGATGTTGAAGCAGAGGATGAAAAAGAAAAAAAATCTGCTGCAAAAAAAGCTCCTGCTAAAAAACCAGCTACGACAAAAGACTAGTGTAAAAGCACATACGCTATGAGTTACATACAAAACAAGTAACTCTAGTAAAATAATAGAAAAAATCCCGCTCTTTATCATATAGAGTGGGATTTTTTTATTGTATTTGTCTATACGGCTTTACAGCAAATTACATAACAACTTTTACCAATACGTTTCTATTTACCTTTTTATGCCCTTTATTGTATTTAGTGTATCTTTTCTGCTCATTTGCTTGAATTTATCAATAACCACGTACTATAATCACTCTCGTGACTATAAAGAGTGCACCATAGATTTCTAAAAAATATTTCCTGTATTTCAGGCAGAATTTCTTGTACGTTATAAACGATTTCCTCTTTATAAAAGTCCCTACCCTGCTATTTCCTTTATTAGTAGCGAGTCATCTCTCCATAACGCTTTATGGCATTCTTTTTGCTTTATTCCTCTTCATACGGGAGACGGGAAAAAAATGCCAGATTAAGGAGAGACATAGTGGAAGCAAGCAACCTAAAAGAGTTGCACAGGGTTGGTGCATATCCCACCTACCCATCCTCTATTACAGACATCCCTGCTACAGATCCTGTCAGCTGGGAGCAGAGCATTGTCCCTATTGGTGATGCACTTACAGAGCTTCTTGACGTTGCAGATAGTAAGTATAAATTGTCAACTGTGTTGAAAGGAAATATAACGACTTTACAAGATCTATTTTTAGAGAATCTGTATCATTTTTTTCAAGCTGAAAAAATAGACTATTCGCAAAAAATAGCTTTACGTCTTAACCAAGACGGAATACTCGAAGTATTTGGACAGCACCCTGACAAAAAGCAGGTAAATACCTTGCTAGCTAAACAGGTAGGAATGGCACATTGCTTTGCCGAAATAGCCAGACAGGCATCTATTTTAAAAAACATGCACAGCTTACGAGAGCTAGCACGCTGTAATCTCACAGTAACCAGCATAGCCCTTACAAGCTTGCCAGAAGAAACATTACTTTACCAAACTAGCCTTAAAGGGGTTATGAACCATTTCTTCTTTGTTTCATAAGTATTGTTTCAATTTTTGTTTGGTAATGTAGAATAAAACCCCCCGTTTAAGCGGGGGGTTTATTCTTTTAGTCTTTATCGTGATTTTCACCCTTGCAACAGGATTTATTTCCTTTTGCATCAGTGTTTGCTGCTTCTTCTTTTGGTGAACATTTTTCACTTAACAAACGCCCACAGCAACGTTTTCCATCGGCATGATGATGAGATTTTTCCACTACTTTCAGTTTTTTATCCATATCTATCTCTCCTTTATTAATATAAAATAAGAAAATATTTTTCAACGTGACTTTATCCTTTTTAGACACGTCAACCATGGAGCGACACTCCTTGGTCCCTTGCATGAAACACACGTTTTTTTCACCCTATTCAGGTGTACAAGGAAATATTTTCCCTAATTGGGTACATGGGCAAAGCCCATTACACAAAAACAAAAATCTCTCTACAAAGTTTGCCTATAACTGCCAAAGTAACTCATTGTACTTTGGCAAAGGCCACACTTCGTCATCAACCAACAATTCAAGAGCATCCGCATGAATACGACAAGCATCCATAATAGGAATAAGCTGATCCCTGACATCTACTGCATGCTTACCAGTTTCAGCAGTTTTACGCACCTTGGCTATACGAGTATCTAGCTCATCTAAACCCATGAGTAGAGCAGATATGTGCTCATATATGAGCTCATAATATTCCATCTGTGGCTGCATTTTACCTGTGGAAAACTCCAATTTTTTTTGTTGTTCTATAGAGTTCCCAACAGTCTGTACCCACTTTAAAGAGGCTGGCACTATCATTGTTCGTGCAATAGTAGATGTAACGCGCGCTTCAACAGTTATTGACTTGATATACGACTCTAGTAAAATTTCCTGACGAGCTAATAGCTCTCGCTCAGTCAAAACTCCATGTCGCATAAAGCCTTCTTTTACTTCCGGCTTGTTGTAGTCTAACAACGCGTCCACGCTGTTATTCAAATGAGGTAGTTTGCGTTTTTTTGATTCTTGTGCCCATTCTTTAGAGTACCCGTTTCCATTAAACACAACCGGCATATGCTTTTTGAATAAATCAACCAAGATTTTTTGGACAGCATCATTTAGAAGAACACCTTTTTCTACTTCTTTTTCTAAAACAGTCGCAATATCATCAAGTGCACATGCTACAGAAGAACAAATAGCTATATTTGCAGGTGCCACGGACATGGGGGAACCGACAGAGCGCAATTCAAACTTGTTCCCTGTAAAAGCAAAAGGGCTTGTTCTGTTGCGGTCTGAATAATCTTTTGGTAAAGGTGGTAAAGCAGATACTCCAATTTTCATTTCTGCACCGCCCCAAACATCTTTTCTAGGCTCGCCTGAAATAATACCTTCTAATAATTCTGTTAGTTCTGTTCCAAGAAATACAGACATTATTGTGGGAGGAGCCTCATGCCCACCTAGACGTCTATCATTTCCTGCACCAACAGTAGCTATCCGTAAAGCAGTTGGATATTTATGCACTGCACGGAGTACTGCGGCTAAGAACACTAAAAATTGTGCATTTTCATGGGGTGTTGACCCTGGTTCTAACAAATTATTTCCAGCAGAATCACAGATAGACCAATTATTATGCTTGCCAGATCCACTCACTCCTGCAAAGGGTTTTTCGTGTAGCAAGCAAGCTAAATTGTGCTTTTCTGCTGTTGTACGTAGTACTTCCATAGTAAGCATATTATGATCTGTTGCAAGGTTAGCATCTTCATACAAAGGTGCTAACTCGAACTGCCCTGGGGCAGACTCATTATGGCGAGTACGAACAGGCACACCTAAATGCAGTAGCCGCTCTTCAGCTTCTGCCATAAATGCCAAAACTCTTTGATTGATACTCCCTAGGTATTGATCTTCTAACTCTTGTCCTTTGCTTGGTAGTGCACCAAACACAGTGCGCCCTGTCAGTTGCAGATCTAAACGCAACTTATAATAGCGCCTATCAATTAAAAAATATTCTTGCTCAGCCCCAACCATAGCTTGCACGCGAGTTGTAGTGGTATCGCCAAAGAGACGAAGTATCCGTAAAGCTTGGTTTGATAGCGCATTTATTGAGCGTAGTAGTGGTGTTTTACGATCTAGAGACTCACCTGTATAAGATACAAAAATCGTTGGAATATAGAGTGTTTTTCCTGAAGCATTTTCCATCAAAAAAGCAGAGCTTGTGGGATCCCAATCAGTGTACCCACGAGCTTCAAAGGTAGAGCGTATCCCACCAGAAGGAAAAGAAGACGCATCTGGTTCACCTTTGATAAGCATTTTTCCTGAAAAGGAATTAATAACATTTCCTTCGGGAGTTGCGGCTAAAAAAGCATCATGCTTTTCTGCTGTAAGACCAGTCATAGGTTGAAACCAATGGGTATAGTGGGTAGCCCCATGCTCAAGAGCCCAGTCTTTCATAGAGCTTGCTATAATATCGGCAACAGCAAGGCTTAAGGCATCTCCTTTTGCGATGGCTTGTTGCAATTGCTCATATACATCTTTTGGTAAGCGCTCACGCATAACACGCATACTAAAAACGTTTTTGCCGTAGTCATCCAGACTTGCTTGGCTGTCTGGTTTTGGACAAATAAAATTATCTTGTGCAACTGCTACTTTTATAAGCGTACGCGGAGAAGAGGACATAAAAAGAGTCTCCTAAAAAATTTATTGTAAATGCTCCATTAAATAGTATACCAATTTTCCAGTAAAACTGTAAGTCTTTTCGTCATTGCCTACCCATTTTACTCTAGTGGGAGTTTCATAATTTCCTTTACTGTTATAGCTTTTTCATAGCTTGCCTAAAAAAAGTGCAAGACACCTGTACGAAAGTAGGTACACCAAAAACTTCAAAGCTCTTTACACACTCTTTACACGGTACGTAGAAAAGAGTAAGTCTGTTTTTTGCAACTGAGCTTATTATTGAGTTTATTATATAAATGCATATGTTTTTTACTCGACTAAAGAGTGAAAACTATGTCTAAACAGGGAGCTTTTCATGCTACGCCGCCCTCAAGACGCTTGCGGAGTTTTTGGGATATGTAATGCTAAAACGAGCGCAGCACCTCTTACTTTTTTAGGGCTTCATGCTCTGCAACATAGAGGGCAAGAATCCGCTGGACTTGTGACTTTACACAGTGGCTCTTTTCATAGTCATAAGGGAATGGGACTTGTGGCAAACGTTTTTGCCGAAAGTGCTAGTCAAAAACTTCCTGGGCACTCTGCTATCGGACATGTGCGCTACTCTTTAGCTGGGCAAAATTCTTTTTTAAATACACAACCTTTGCTTGCAAGCTATAAAGAGCACTATATCGCGGTGGCACACAATGGTTGTTTTGCTTTTGCTGATAAAATCCGCAATGAACTTATCCGCCAAGGTGCTCTTTTTCAAACAACTTCTGACACTGAACTTCTCCTCCACCTCCTTGCTCAAGATCAAGCCACGACAAACGAACAAATTGCTAAAACTCTTGCAACTGTTGGCCCTGCATTTGCGCTTGTTATGCTTATTGATGACAACCGCCTGATTGCAGCACGTGACCCTTGGGGATACCGTCCTCTTGTTTTAGGCTCTCTCAATGGCGCCTATGTTGTTGCATCTGAAACCTGTGCTTTTGACCAAATAGATGCAGACTATATACGAGATATTGAACCAGGCGAAATGCTGGTTATTGATGATACTGGCTGCCATTCGTATGATTTTGGCAAAGAGACAAAAAAAACCTGCCAATGTTTATTAGAATTGATTTACTTTGGACGGCCTGATTCCGTTATTTTTGGCGAAACACCCCATATCATGCGTGAGCGCAGTGGTGCAGTACTTGCAAAAGAGCATCCTGCCGATGCAGATATAGCTGTGGCTATACCTGACTCTGGAATGTCTGCTGCCATGGGGTTTGCTACTGCACTCGGTATTCCTTTTGAACGAGGACTTATCCGTAACCACTATGTCGGGCGCAGTTTTATTCTTCCCGGTGCAGAGGCGCGAGCTACAGCTGTACGCATGAAGCATAATATTGTACGAGAAATCGTTAAAGGAAAACGCGTGGCGCTGATAGATGACTCCCTTA
>JARJEC010039852.1:0-14617 GCA_030264575.1 Tachinus sp. AB-2021 | reverse complement strand
AGCTGATTTTGTACTCTCATTATTTACTAATGCTAATACAATAGGACAAAATAATATCAAACTTTTTTAACTTTTATAGCAAAAAGACGCCATAGTATATGAATATCTTCCAAATGAAAACAATTCTTAATAATTCAACATACTAGATGTTGAATTATTGGAATTGTCTTTGTCTCACTTATCTTATTGGACCGAAAGCAAACTACATGTGAGTTCTTCACCAAAAACAATTGATTTGTTACCATTAGCAGTAATAAAACCTCATTGAAATAAAAATTGTAAACATTTAAAAATGTCATGTTAATAAGAAATTCTTTTATTTGGTTGTAGCAAAACGAAACCAAATAATTTATATTTTTTTAACTAATTTGAAACATTTAAGACGTCAAAATCCTGTTCAATATCGATACATCTAGAAAGTAACTCTAGTTCCTTTATTTTGTAGATTAAATGGGTATACATACATACACAGGCAAAACACAAAAATTAATAAAACCAGTATGAGTGGTTATATGTCTTTTCTTATAGGAAAAGTATAAAGATTAGTGTTATAGATGGATGTGCTTTATTAATACTTGCGTGTGGCGCTTAACCACGTTAATCAATCATTTTGTTTATTTTTGTTTTGATGCGATGCGGAATTCACTAAGATGCACTGATGCACTATAGGGCAAACCAATTGACTGCATTTAATGTTGATAGTGTTGATGCTTGTAACAGTGTGTATTTGTATAAATGATTTTGAACATTTCATTTAATCTTTGATTTTTGCCGAATTGGCGTTGTAATACTAGTTGTGTGTAGGGTATGTTTAGTGATAGATGTATAGTATCTTTATATTATTCATACAAGAAAAAACATATAGCTACCTACACTAATAAATATTTGAAAACAAGTAACTTGAAAAAGCAAAAATGTTATATGAGTATAAATTTGGGAAAGATGAATAATTAAGAGAAATTCTAGATTATAGTATTGTACAGAAGTAGCCATATTTATTGCTAAAAAGATTAACAGAAAACATATTTGTGATCATTAATATGTAAAATGTTATGTTTCTGAAAATAACACACTCGCTTTCGACAATGAAAAATCGTAATATTTTTCTCAGAATAATGCTTACGAAGTTAATAGAAGGTCGGCTACTTTTTTTCGCAGTTTTTCACTTATAGTTTTGTCGACATATTTTATATACTGGTAGGTCCATCAAAGAAGGCGTTTTTTGGCATTATCCTTGGACTTGGAGATTTGAGTTTTAGAAGGTCTAATATAGACCATCAATATTGTAAAATTACAATTATCAGAACATGCTTTGTTTCCTAATAATAAAATTTAATTTTGAAATTTTAATCATAAATAATAACTTTATAATTAAAATATTTTAACAATTATTTAGGAGAAACGAACATCCAAAATAATCTATACGAATTGTTATAGTTTGTTTTAAGAAAAAAATCAGTGCGCTTGTTTTCGCTTTCAATTATAGCATAAAGAATATTAGGAGCCCATACGTAATTATTCCTTATATTATTAATACTGCCATGAGTAAACGTTGAGTCATTAGTAAATAAAATACTTTTGTAATGTTCAAAAACTGCAATAATCTATCAACAAAAATTTAGTCGTTGGTCGTAGTATTTTTGATTCTAAATTTTTAGTAAATTATCCCTACCATTTAAACTTGCATTGGGCAATCTACGCATTAGTGCAACGTACCCCAAGCCGCAAAAACATTCTGCAAGTGCTAAGTGTAATACTACGTAGTATCATCTCAAAAATATTGTTTTCGTGTTCTAGTTGTCGAACAAACGCACATTGTAAATTTAGGTAATTAGATTTACTTTTTTTATTTTGCTCAAACATCAAAAGACCATCTTTTAGCCTGTGGACGTTTCGAGAAAAAGTCCTCTATTTCTTAGCGCTGTAAATAATAATTTTCAGTTGATTATAAAGAAAACAACATAAAGGGGAGTGGAAGCAATTGCAAACTTACCAAGTTAATAAATTGCATTAAAAAAATATAAATAATTAATTATACACAATATACACATATCACGAAACACATTGAATAGTGGTATAATTCATTATTTTTGTGTCGCAACGTTTCATGCGTGAATTTATTTGCGAATGTCAAATTTGAATAAAATTTCACTTATTGTGTCATGGAATTAAAAAAAATATTTATGAATATTGAAAATAATATATTGAAAAAAATTATTTGAAGTGTTGAATTTACTTTCCAAAAATAATTTTTATACATTTCTTCTTTTGATCATTTGTATTTTATAATAATAATTCTTATTATATTATTGATTAGTTACTATTAAAATGAAATGAAAAACTTGCATATCGCACATATGTTGATATAACTTTTTTTTTGCTTAAAATAAAGTAATACCCCCTTCTACGTTTGGCAGATTCCTCCCGGTATACTACTCGAAATAAATAAAAGTATTGGTATTTCGTCCAATTTAGCTGCATCGCCTATCACCTCGACTACACAACATAAAATGACGTTCATTTCCTCCAATATACTGTTTAATTATTAGAAGGAAGAGAAAACTGACAATACTTTTGAAAAAAAAAACATGCGATATATTTTTATAAAGAAGATAAGTTAACAAAATATAAAAAAACGTTCTGGTTGACAATAATATTTAACATCCGAACTTGTGCAGAGAGCAACGTGAGGTGCCGTGTTATGTTACAAAAAAGAGTTTTATAAAGCAACTACTTTCTTATTGCTTTGATTAGAAACGGGGCTCAAACTCCAAGTGTCCAAGTGTGTAGTAACATTCCGCTCATAACCAATATACCACGACCGTCTTAAGAAATAGAAAGATCAATTGTAATTACAATTTTATTAGATAAGAAAGTGTATAGATTATGTATCAAGCAAAGATTGTTTCTTAAAACCCTGGATGCCTTAGAAAATGAAGACAAAATACAAAACTGTTAAAATACGTCAATTTTTGTTTTGAGGGGGATATCTTTTAACACACGGTTGATATGGATCAGTTTTCTTCTTCCTTCCATCAAACAGTGTAAAAAAAAGTGGAATATATTGTGACACCTCATTTAAAAGGTCTTTATGTAATTAATTCAATTACAATTTTTCGTTCAAAAAGTAGTCGAATATCTTATAAACCAAATATGAGCTATCATAAAAATTATTAATTAAAATTACCGATAAATTCAACTCGCTAAATTAGCTCAAGACAGAATGTCATAACATAACTATAGTAATATATATCATAAAATAAATACAGTAAGAAATTATGTTCTAAAAATTACATGCAATGTACTACTCAAAGTTTCGCATCACCCTCTCATACAAGTCAAGATATTTGTTAGAGCTTCAATGTAAATTATGTGTGCATTTTCCCTAGACACATATTCTCCCGGTTTGGCGATTTGCCGTGTCCACCTCGTTCTTCAGACCTCACAACTTGTGATTATTATTATGGGGACACCTAAAAGCAAAGTTGTGAGTTGATAAATCGGCAAAATTTGAAAGAAGTCGTCACAGAAGAAGCGAGATCATTTTCAGTTTTACTTTTTCATTATTAAATGATTACATCTAAACTAGCATTTTTGTAATTAAAATTATATAAATGCTCAAAAACAAACTTATTCTTAATTCAAAAACCCTCTTCCATTCTGCCCCACTTTGTAGCTTTGTTGTTATTAAAGTAATTACCGTAAAATTCAAAGAAAATTGATTACTACATTATAAGATTTTTATGTATAATGCGTGTACACATGTATTTAACTTCCCACCCCTAATAATTAATAATAGTAGGAATTATAAGGGAGTAATTTAGAATCATGTGAGAAATGGTAATGCGTAACAGAATCGTGAAGGGGAATACAATTTGTTATTATGACAAAAGTATATTGCTTTGTTGGGGGTGTAATATTTGTATCGCAATATTGTTAGGCTGTGTAATGTGTTTTCCGGAAGTAGCGTATAATGATTTGAGACCGCAATTCCTCTTATAATTCATAGTAGTGCATTTGTGGATTTAAATATTACAAAATTCATATATCAAATTAAGTTAATACATAAAAGATAACATTACTAAAAATTAATGCATTAAATTAAGAGTTTTCAGTAGTGAAGAAACGGGAATTAGCAAAGTACTTTTGATCATTGGTATTTGCATTTGATTTGGTCGGGTTCGTTCTTTCAAATAGTCTTATTAACGTAATTAATCATTTAAAGCGGACGACGTATCACTCGGTCGACGTGTCTGTGAATGCGCATAAAATCACTGGCACTGCATGAGTATAGTGTGAACGAGATTGGGTCGACAGTACGGTAATAGCAGCTGCACATCCCAGAAACAATTAGGGCCGTATTCAGGTGATAGTAGTGACCCGCGAGTTCCTAATAAAAGCAACGTATCAGCTCCCCAAACGCGATCTATCATAACTGCCCTTATCGTGGTGGCCCCAGCGGAGAACAAACCGCCCGGTCATTTGCATAACTTCTAATCTGCATACACTTACTAACTCTGTGGAAACAAACTTCGTCACAAATGCACTAATTTATTCCTTTTTCGCTGCACGTTATTATATCTAATGCTTTCAGTCTCGTCACAACCACCGTTTGAAGTTGATTATTCTTAGACCGCGAAAAAATAACATGAATATTAAGGCTGCAACCGTTTAAATAATGTATTTCCTTGCTTTTATGGATCATTCAGCCACGATACCTTGACCCGAATTGGTCCAGATAGCACAAAATATAAGCAGTAAAAACAGCCTAAATAAACATAAATAAGGCAACTGGGATGCTTTATACGACGAAATAAAGTTATATTTATTGTCCGAAAAGTTCTCTCTTTTTTATTATACATGGGGCGGCCTTGATAAAACAGCAGGTTCGGGCTTATTCTCCCGGTACTTCATTATACTGTGATGGTGCGAACTTAATACCGGTAATGTGCTGTAAAATAAGTGCTCTTTTACGCAAACACACATTTTTATGGTTTGCTGCTTTTCATTACGACAGCAGAAAGTCCACAAACTAAAGAAACCCTATTACAACAAAACAGAATACGGCCAACTGTCTTGAGAATTCAATACCTCAGGGACTATTCCGGATTCACCTCAAAAATAAAATAAGCTAACATATTTAAAATAAACCATTCATTTTCATGGCGAGATAAATTTATAAATTTCTTGTAAGATTCTTTTTTTATTAAATTTTATAATAATAATTTATTACCGTGATTTGAACATACATGCAATATCTTTTCATAAATTTTAAAAGTTTTGCAAGTCACCTGCCTACTCAGTAACACGTAACATTTCGCACTAATGTCGTCAATTTCTAAAAACTGATCAAATCAACCGTATCTAAGTGCTAATTCATAATACAAGATTGGAAATGATCAGAATTTATTTAGTCACTAAGTTTCGATAAACCGCGGCCTCCATCAGACGTAACTTATCTAACGTCTGAAAGGTTCAATCAAAACTATATTTACGATAATAAAGGCAGTGTAAACGGTTATATGATTTATTTCTAAATCTGTCTTCAATTTCGTATTAGGTCTATGCGAATAAACCTCCCACCATCTCAAAAGTAATTTAAAATGTGAAATAATTTATATATTAATGGCTACCAATGCGTATTTACTAGACAACAGTATACAATAAATATTATAATTTTTTTATAATACAAAGATTAATGTACATAATTTGGCGTTGTTGCCACATTGCCGATATTTCGCAAAATGAGTTTAAAGCATCTGTAACATCGAGTAGCTCTACAAAAAAGTTATCATTACTAATTATAATTTGAATATTGCAAAAATTCGTTTGAATCGCAATTGATGTTAATTTTCCAGCAATTTTAGCATCATCTTTCAAGAACCATCAATTCATTCATTTAATCAACATGTAAAGTATATAATGTCTGCTGACTAAGAGTAGGCTGTATTATTGTCAACTAATTTGAAAATTTTTAATATAGAATTAGAATTAACCGATAAAATAATTATATTTTGCTTTAAATATAACCCAAAGTTATTCAATTCATATCCAAAGAATAAATTGGTTTAAAAGCAGTTTTAGAATTGAAATTAATAATTCTTTTATGACATTGTGCAATTTCTTATTCTATAGACTGTAATTTTAAATTTAGCTATACAATAAATGTACAAGTTTCTGTAAAGAAACCCGTACAGTATCATATACGTATAAGCCAATTTCTTTAGTTTAAATTAAATTTTCCATTCAAAAAATCAATAATATTTTTAACATTCAAATATCTTTTAACGGTTATTCGCATTTCGCCAGCACGAGTAGTAAATGAATCATTATACCATAAAAAAATATTATTATATACTTTTATTATAATACATATTTTACAACCAAACAACACTGTCCAGTAATGAAGAAATGTTAATACTTTTAACTATTTTAACAATTTAACTGACTTCTGGTGAAAGTTTGTATTTATAAATATTTCAATTTTTACTATTATTTATTGCAACTACTATTTGTTTAATTTTTAGGTGTAAAATAGTTTATTATTTAACAAACATATAGTGACAGCTATTATTCGTGAGAATGAAGGCCAGTGACGCAATTATACGAGTGAATAATAGCGATTATATGCAAGTAGAATACTATACTTTGTCTACGACAATCTTATAATTCTTTTGATCTGTTTATTGTAGAATTTTAAATAAGAAGAAAACCGTAAACGTGGTCGTACGATTGGCAACCTCGATCTCGTGGAAGTTGTCATGCTCAAAATTGTAATATCAGATCATGTTGGAAGAAATACAAGGTAAAATGGGCAACAGGACACTGAATTTATCAAATAATAATTTAAAGCTAAACAAACTATATGATACAGCAATACAATTATTATCAAATTTTATTGATGGGGCATCATGCATCATATCCTATGATATTCAACGAACAATATCAATATATAATATTTTGTTTGCACACCCTAGTGTTAATTGAAAATTTATTGGGTTTAAAAAATGTAAAAAAAGATTTAGGTAATTTTGAATAAATTTGGGTATAAATAAACAACGCTTGACATTTAATTTTTGATTTGTTGACGTTGCATTATTTCTATTTTCCACGTTTTATATATAGTCAAATATCTGTAGAAGTACACATCAGATCGCAAAAACAAACGTTACGTATTTAATGATTTTTAAAAGGTTATCTAATGAAACTACACTCGATCCCACACATTTAACTGGGCATGGTGGAAAGTGGGTCAACTTTGAAATCTTAAATAGGATTCTACGAAAAAAAAACGCGACTTTTGTATTTAACTTTTTTTCTCATTGCGTAACAGATAGCTCTGTAATCGCCAAAAAAACAAAATAAAAACGCTACAGTCAGCTTTGGTCACAGTGCTAACAATCACGCAACAAGAAAAATCTTGAATATAAAAGTTACGTATTTGATATCTGAGCGTTCCGGTCAATTTGACTAACCCAAGTTTGAGAATAGCAGAATTGCCGTTAAATATATAAAAAATTGTGTTGGATTACATAACGTAAGAAGTGAAGTGGCAATCTGTATACTCCGCGGACCCAGCATGAGCTTAGTGCATATAACTCGAAAACGTTATTATACAGTGTGATTTATAATAGGTGTAAACAACGTTGCCACCTTATTTGGGACGTGATTTTAAGGGTGTTATGAAAAATCGCCCTAAGCTATAATTTGATTATTTTGAATGATAAATATTTTGACAATTCTAATTACGTCAACATAAAGACAAGAGACATGTGCCAATTACAGGAAACCCCATCCTCCAAATTTCATATTATGTTCGGTTTATCTAAAAAAAAACTGGTGAAAAGAATCTCCATCCCCCATCCAACTTTTAAACTCACAGATTCCGGAGTTCAGTACACAGCATGGAAGATACCATAGCCAGCAGAACCGGCAAAATAAGCAGAATCGACAGAACTAGCCAGGACTCGTGTAGCGTCATGGACCAAATACGCAGGTTTAATGACTTGGTAGATCATTCCAAGATGTTTAGATTGTTGGAAGATATTAATGATCAGCTTCAATGCTGTAGAAACGAAGCTAAAAAATTCCAAACCATAATTACATTTGTCAGAAATCATATAAATGTTCAACAAATAGTCTGAAGGTCTCTGAATGGAACACACAATACATGAAATGGTCAAAATACTAATATAAATGGAAGAGCAGTACATACAAATTCTTTATCACATAGGTTTGATACAATGTACCCCACATCACACACACCTAGTACAATTGATATTATAATCAATAAAAATGACACAAATATTTTCATTGTAGAGACATTGGACGAGATAAGTTCAGATCACACAGTCATTACATTTACCATACAACTACACAATATCACCAATCGACAGATAGGTTTCGGCAAGACATGATTATCAAACCGCCAATTTGCTGATGTTTAGAAGGATCTTGGACGATGAAATTCAGATTGACCAATACATTGTAACACCCGGCAATCTAGATCGACGTTGAAAATTTGACAAGAATCATACAAAAAGCAACAAAAAAAAACGGTTAAATTAAAACATTTTAATTTGAACAGAGTTAATTTGCCTCAAGACATTCTAAACAAAATTGAAGACCAAAACAGAGAATAAAAAATTTGGCAAAGAACTGGCGATTTGCATGAAAAATATCACATAGTATAATTGACAAACAAAATTAGAAGTTAGATTAGTACCCGACATATTCCTATAAACCTCTGGCCTAAAATGCTTTTTGAAATATAGCCCTAGGCTAGTAACAAGTTTTCGGAGTGTGTCATACGGGTTCTTCATATATTAAAGTTAATTAACTTTTTTTTTTGCTGCAAATGAAGAGGTTTTATATGATTTTGTTAAAGCTGTCTTGTGTACCAAAATTAAATTCAATGTCAAAGGTATTTATAAATTCACAGGCATACCGTTCAAGTGAGTCCAAAGGTTCGGCATAGACAAGTGTAGTTGTATTAAAAAAATATAAATGTTTTCGACATTTTCAAACAAACGGCCACTACTACAAATGTCATACCGTTTGTGTAAGTTCAGTATACCTTAATATTAAATCACCTCGATGTAGAAGAGATGATGATGATGAAGAACCTAGGATAACACTTAAATTTATCATTTATTATAATAGCAATTTTATTTGTTTGCCTTTCGGCCTTGAAAATTTACATACATAAATTATAAACACTTTTTACCATATACAAATTTAAAAAAATCAAAAATATTCGTTTACATCGAATTTCTTTATTTACATATTTTCAACTACCATCTCTTGCCAAGTCATTTCTTCTTTTTTGCACCGATTTCATCCATCGCCATTTAAAAACTTCCATTTTTTCCATTGTTTTACTCTCATCTTTCTACATTATTTCAGTATATATTCAATGATTCATTGGCGTCTCCACACATCCTACATACTATTTTATAATTAATTATACCAAGTCTCGTTTACACGTGTTTTTCTTTCTTATTTTTGTACATCCCTATCTCGTTCAGTTTTTCACCCCATGTCACTCTTCCATTTACTCTGATTCTTTCTGCTTCTCTACTAGCATACCCATTTCTATTATATAATTTTTCCCTGTTTACTCCTAGTTTTTCATTTTCAACTTTCATTTTCTCCTTCAGACATTCTTATAAGATTTTGCATTCATTTCTATCTCTCACTCTCTCTTCAAACTATCGCTCGTTTTTCCGCTTAAACCTTTATTTTGTCCTTTTTTATTTCCTCTAGGACAATATATGATGGCGTTTCCCTGTTTAATCCTAGCACTTTGCATGGATCGATTCCAGCCTTTCCTGTACTTTCCAATTTAGCATTTATTATCATCAAATGTGTGTCATAAGACTCTCCAAAAGGCAAACTGAGTAAAATCATGGTCAAATATCTGTTACCAGCACTAGGTCTAATATGTAAATCTAAAATTATGGGAAAAAAATTAAAACTTCGTGTTAGAATCATATGAGGAATCTCTCAGAGCAATTTTAAATTTTGTTTTAATCACCTTAAATTACATCAAAAAGTTTCAAGAAAATGTAAATAACTATTACTATGAAATGTAACTAAACTTTAAACATAAGGAAGCAGTTAAAGTATGGAAGTGGTCAAAGGGCAGAAAATTGTGTATTGTAACTTTTTCTTTTGTCTCAATTGTGTAATATCTAACAGCATTAAAATGGTTTTCATTAATATATTTATTCAATAAATTGTGTATGAAATCAATATGTATAATAAAATTTTATTTCATTTAAGTTATGATAATAAAACAAGAACGTACCCAAATTTCACTTAATTTAATATATGAAGCTATATTTTTTATATCTTTTCGTGTTCATCTAAAATTTTTATGTTATTGGATGTAAACCCCCTATAATCCAATATTGATACGTATACCGGGTTCTTGACTGAAGCATCTTTCAGCATTCTGGCCGACGTCGTGCCAATTATCGTAAAATATGCCGAACAAATAACGCTCGCGGGAAATGAATGTTTCATTGCGATCCGATTAGTCTATATGAAAAATGCAATGCCATTGCAATTACAGTTTCGCAATCCAGGGTATATTTTTTATTCATGCGGAAAAATACCATACGTGTTATATTTTAATCATTGCGGTCTCAATCACGTTAGATCCCACTCCCAATCCACTTATTGTATCATTTTTCCACTACGTTTTCAATATAAACGAATAAAAAAAGTGAACAAGGTTCCAGCTAGTAGAATTTTCTTTTGCATTATAAATAGGATTTCTATGGCAATGCTAAAATAGATGTACATTTTTGATTCAATAGCAATTTTGGGATGTATTTGCCCCGAATTTAATTTACTTTTCTTTATTATATCCTCAACGAAGGAAAGCGAATCAGTATTCTGGATTAGTTGCGGTCCTGTATTCTTATTTGCTCCGTAATTTAATCTGTTCTTTCTGGGGACGCTCGAGACCACTTATAAAATTTGCGCGTCTCAATTTTGGGGTGCACAATAATTTTTTTGTCGATTGAGGGTGTATTGTAAATCAAGTTTAAGTGAGTCTAATACGGGAATGACTCATGAATATCCTACTATAATTGCCAACAATCCCCGGTTTTGATAATCTGCTGCGAGGCCTCGGACTAATGTTAGTTTTATGTTAATCATTGCCATACTGAGATTGCGTCGCTCCGAAAAGCGGAATTAACGATAATCCGAATAGTGCATTGGGGGATCGCGAGTTTTATGTGCCCGATTCTGTAAAGTGGCACCGTTGTAAGCTGATCGAATTTGTTTTGCAAACTCTACATACTCTACATGTCCCTTGTAATTTTTTTCTTGTTTTAGTCTGTTTATCTGTTGTGTGGCTTTACTTTTTATGTATTGATATGTTGGAGCTTCAAAGCCCCATAGACCATGTGACTTTTTTATTTATTGCCAACATGTTCACTTCTCCGTATTAACCTGCCTGACCCCACGGTTACATTTCAATTATTTATTATTATGATTCACCGTTTTCGTTCTGAATGACACGCAAACGGTAAAATATTGCAAACAACAAAGCTACAAATATCAAAGCAAACTTTTAATTAGTAGCTTCGTATTACTTAAATTTTTTATCTATATAATTGGTTTTTATATCATTATTTTAGTCCCTAACACATATGAATTTATTAATTTTTTTTAAGTATTTACATCAAAAGAGTTAATTATAATTAGAAAACCGTAAATATAATCATTTTAAATTATAATATAATATAGTAAAGCAGAATGTTGGCATGTGTTGGTTGAGGATAGTATAAAACTAAAGATGGATCAGATCAGTCTGTTCGACATGTTCGCTTGCCCCGATTTTATATAATTTTTATTTATATTTTTGTTTTTCGCGAATTTTGACACCTGATCATGTAAGTTTTCTTTTTCGCCATCTCAAAAGTGCCATCTATTGGTTTTTATTTTCTCCTATAGGAAGAAAAGTAATAGATTCGTATCATTTTTGTGTTTTGGACATTTTTAATAAAATAAAAACCAAAATTTGCGGATTTTAGAGATCTAAAATCTACAGAAGTGCGTAATTTGTTCAATAATAAAAGCCGGACCCTCAATAAACTTGTCAACTCTATTTAATTAATCCTCCAACCGCATGTCTTGTTTTAATATGAGCAGTTCATCAAAACATCAATATTTAAACTCATCGTGCAACAGGTTTTGTTTTGTAAAAGCTGATTCCCATAATAATTTGTTATTTTGTTGCGACGGTGTTAACTTGATTTAATATTTTTTATTTAATACCATCCCAACAAAATAACAAGTAATAACGTGTAAACACAAACTTATGTGGTTTCCATGGAGTTTTAATAAATGGCGTTTACAATTTAGTAACACAGCATTGTGTCACTTGAAGTAACCATCAGTATCCATTTTATAAATTTTCCCCATATACGTTCGTGATATTTTGACAATTCAAAACACGGCAGCCGATAGCAAATAAACAAATACATGATTGAATGAGAATAACAACTATTTTACTAAATGATAAAAAATACTTGTATAAACAACAAGTAGCATTGCCACTTAAAATATTTAATAAACGAATAAATTACAAAAAACCTTTGCAAATGCTACTCCTTCAAAACTACTTATTTAATTTGAATTTTCCATACCGGAAAAAAATCATTTATAGAGATGACATAAAATATTTTTTTTAATCGTATGAAGTTTCACTATACTATCTTCATTGAACAATTCTTTACAAATTATTCAAATAGTTTTGTTTATTATAAAATTTATTTTCAGAGATATTCGCAATAGAAAAATTGTTGAACTGAAACGCATTCTTAATGAAAATGAGTGCGTTTTTGTGGGACGTAAAAATGTTAATTTTAGTGGAGGACAGAAAATACAGTTGAACGAGCGGCCATTAAACATGAATTTTACCACGATGTACAAATAACATTTTTATGCATTTATTTATTACAGACCCGGTTTCGATAATTTATTATCATTGTCAGTGTCAGTTTAATAATTTTGTTTTATCAAAACCTGGCCAGTAATAAAAAAAATATAAAAATAATGTAAGGTGGTTCGGGTAAGTATGTTTCAAAAAATAAATAGTAGTTAAACATCTTATATTTATAAATATATCTCAATTATAAAAAATAATTGCTGGACTAGTTTGTCCGTCCCATTACCAATACTTTTATTGGCTCCAAGCCTTTTTGTCCAATGTGTGGACGGCTAAATTTTATAAAATTATGAATTGATCAATTTGCCTTTGGGGTCAAGTGCCATAAATCAATGTATTCATGTACTTGTCGCCAAGCCGCCCCAGGCTCATTTTGGCCATCGCAAAGGAGCTACTCATGTTGAGTCGATCTTTTGGCCGCACATCAAAGGCAATAAATAGAGGCAATACACCCCAACGCATTTTGATTGTTCAGATCGTACAAGGCAATAAATTTTATTAATAAAATAATTATCAATGTTTTTATATTTTCAAATTCGCAAGCAAAAATTAATTATTATTACATTATTGATGTACAAACTAGTTATTTTGAATTAAAGGCACAAAATGAATGGTTTTTATGGCGCGTAAGAATGTCACTGTCAATGCTATTTATTGTATTAAATGCATGGAAACAATTTTCACGGTGAAAAAACGCTGTTGTTTTTTTGACGTTTGTAGATATAAAAGATTTGACTTGGCAGTGAAAAAAAAAGTTGACAGTGGAAAAATGCTGAAGTTCGCATATTGATGGTAAAGATTAAAATCTTCTATTATTCACGGTGAAAAAATGCTTTATTTTGCGTATCGATGCCAATGCATAAAGTCGTCTTTTTGACGTAGGAAAATTATTTTATTTGTAAATAATATATTATAGAAAATAGTAAAAAATGCCTCAATTTAAATAAACAGTTTATTGTTATTATTTTTACTAAAAAATACATCAAATAACGTTCCGAGTGTATAATAATTAATAGTTAATTGAAGACTTATTATGACTTACCAGAAAAGTAAAAACGGTTTAAAATAAAATACGAATAATAGATGTAATTAGTAAAGATTTAAAAAGTGTTTAGAAGAAAACAAAAGATCTTTGTGATGGTAGAGGAACATTTTGAAAGACTACACAACAGAGTGGATTGAAAATATGGACAACAACTAGCAATGAGATTAGAAGACAAAATGACTGATTGGTTTGAGAAAGGCAAAATCTGTTGTTTATCCTCAACTTTGTATAACATGCATGCAGAACAGATGATAGTATAGTTCTAGAAAGGGACCAAAAGAGAAATTAGCATTAACATAAGATAAGCCTAACTTATTACAATAATTTATGAATGATGTCCTGTACACCACATGTAATATAATATATTATTCATATAATCACGGCGAAGACTCTTGTTTCAGAGAGAAACGTACAATGAAATAATAAAACTGCGCTTCTGATCTCTACTAGGATTTTCGCTTTTATGCGATTATCCTAAAAGGTATTAAATTGTTAATGCGTTTAAATTATAAATATTACAAAGATTCAATCTTTATTATCATCTCGACGGAGTAACTTTAATACAAAATTTAATACATTTTTAATAATAACGAAAGATGTTTTTT
>JARJEC010039778.1:0-61886 GCA_030264575.1 Tachinus sp. AB-2021 | reverse complement strand
CTTTAAAATAAATATATTAAAGGTAAATTTACAGAAAACTAAATACATTGTATACAAAAAAATAAATATTATATATGCCCAGTCCTACATGCGTAATAAACTCCTTGTAAAAAAACTTCTGGGAGTTATTTCATCTGAAACATGAAATAATTATTAGTTAAGATATTAAATATAAACATTTTCTTATTAATAACCAGTGGCAAATTGAGGACAGTAGAGATTTCAAGGCAAATTATATTTGGGAGCCTCTCTATATTTTTGTAGGTAGTGATAAAATTTATTTAAATAATGATAGTCTTAGTTTGGTTAGCCCCTCAAAGCCTGGAGCACTGGGGCACGTACCTAGTGCCCTTTTACCGTAAAAAATATAATTTTATATAGCAAATTTAAAGCATATAGATCCATTTTTGTTCAACCCAAAATTGAAATGATTGTGCAATAATATGTGCCTGAACAAAAAACTCGCCTTAATTAACCTGATTAAATAAATTATTATTGATCAGTTATAAATAGTATAAGCTGTATAAACCACTATGATGACAAGAGTATTGAAATATTAAAACCTATTACATACCTTAAAATCTCTTTGAATAGCAGAGATCTCTTCCATCTCCAAATCCATATCTCAACAACCATCCAGGTACGGCAAGCTTTGTACTTGATATTCAAAATCCAACAGAATTGAAAATTGAAACATACTGAAAGGCGCATATGTCAAAATGACACTTTGTGTCGTTTCCGACACTTACTAAATTCAAACATTCATTTTTTAACTTTACATGGAACTAAAACGCAATTTCCATCGCCACCCAACACTTTCATGGTTTGTACTTTAGTAATAATGAAACCAGGTAAAAAGATTTTTAATTTTTTATAAAATATGAAATTCTTTTAATTGTTGTTAAGAAACCCAAATAAATACTATTATGTTTTGGTATGGCACAAAACGTTAAAAACATTACGGGCATTAGTAGATAATAAAACCCTCTGGCTATACACTGTCAGCCATCAGCCGATTTGCCATCAGCTCGACCTAGCAGAATTAGAACGTTTTAGTTCATTTGGTCCTTGAAAAAGGTAGGGTAAAGTTTTATCGCTGTCCTAGTGACATAAATACGCGGTGCCTTATGGGATTTTTAGTATATTCATTAAATTGTCACTATTACTATTACTAATGGTATCTTTAAATAAACATTCTTACCTATGGCGGAAATTTGCTGCTATTCTGGCACGTTTCTTTTGACTTATTCTAGGAGAAGACAAAGTCATATGTTTCCTAATCTGTGGCATGTTCACTCAATAACACAATGACAAAAACACATATTTAATTTGATATTTTGAGCAAGAGATTTCTGTTGCAGATTTTAAGGTTCACACTGCGTATAGAAAATCGGGCCAACCCATGTCTGCAAATTTCTATTCGGAGTTTGCTGTGCAAAACTCTTAACACATTGGCTGCCGTGCGAGTTAAATACAACTCACATTTACTTTGGGATCAAAGCCACGTGAGTTATGTATGAATTACGGTAGATTTGATTCTAAGGTGCCAGAGACAATTTTAATGTTTACTATAACATTTGCCAGTAGTATTTTTATTCAAAAAAAGGTCTTTATAAACACCCAATTGATTCGAAATGCCCAGAGTTATATAAAAATGCAGCTGTTGCCGGACGTATTATTTCCAATTTATGGTGTGGCAGCCAGCATGTTAACGATTTTTTTTTTAATGCGCTAATGCATGTCATTAATATTTATTTAAATAAATATATATTATACCCTTCTTGCAATTCTTTGCGTTTTTTTCAAGATGCTTTGATAGCTCTTGTTATGTGGTTTTAGTTTTCTACTTCTCGGCATGGCTTGCACTAAAATATCGTTGTAGTAAATTTAATTTTTATGGAACGCGTATTCGCGCAACTATAGTAAAGGTCGCATAACACGAGAGACGTCCAGAGTATGGTCAGACACAAATCCAGCGCGATGATTTTGTCTATGAGAATACTCCAAACCTCTCTCATATTGTGCGTCCTTTCTATCCTTGACAAGTTATTCAGAATTATTTTTTTATTCAATTATAAATCACAAACTATTTATTTAATTAGTATAACCTAAGTGACCATGCTTATGAAATGTCATCTAGAGCAAAAAAACTTAATTATTTTAGAAACTACTCACATTATCAACATTGCATATATACATTTTATATCGGTTATTATATTTTAAGAAGGTACTGAAATTCTCAACCTTGTAAGTAACTTTAAAACAAAGCAATGGTAATTTTAAAACTAGTGGATGACACCCGTCATCCGTGCGACTATTGGAGGGTTAAGAAGCAATCAATAGAAAATGATCTCGATAGTTAACGTTAAAATATATCAATTATTAATCACTTCCATTAACAGGCTTGTTAATTAAACAACTATTATACCCTTCACACAATTCTTTGCGAATTTTCCACGTTGCTCTCGCAGCTTTGGATTTCTTACTACGTTTCGGCATGTCTTGCACTAAAATATTTTTATAATAAATATTATGTTGGTTGGTATACAGGAGAAACAAGCTCATTTCTTATAATTTTTAATCAATTTAGTAATTAAAACTTGGTGAATCACCTCGATGGGTTATTTTAATGATTCTTGATAAGCCATAACATAATAATAATCTTAGAAAATGGATTTTGTAAATATCTCAGAAGATCACTAACTATTCTTTAGATACATTTATGTTGATGTAAAAATGATAATTTGAAATGTTGGAGTTGGTCAGTTTCTCCTGTAGATTATTACATTCTTGAACAAATTGCAAAGCTTACCGTATTTGTTTTGTTACATTATGTTTACCATTTGTTACTGTAGTGTTGTAAGTAAACAAACAAAATACTAGTGCGAAAGTGCCGCCATCTTGTGCTGTTAATAAACAACATTAACAACAATAATCAAAAGCAACATAAGAAAACATATCAATAAACAACACGGCTTGTTCGCAATTTATTTTGAAACGAAATTGTTCGTTGTGCATTGTCTTGAATGTTTATTTTATTAGAATAAATTAATAAGGTTATGTTTTCATATTTTAAATATTAATTAATAATTATGAAACAAACCTCTTGATCCTATTTCGGACACTTAGTTTCCGTGATTTATAACGCGCCATTGTTTAAAAGTTAACAATAACAATAATACCAGTTGCAAATAATTGGTGAAAAGTAGGAGCCAGCGTACGAGCACTCTTTTGTTATTGGTCGATTCCGCAAGACTACTTTGCGTCCGTCTCAGGCAGAGGCGGTAGTGGCGGTTTTGTTCAGCTGGTACCGTAAGGACGTGGACTGTGGTCGCGGCACAGAACATTCAATATATAGAACGGCAACTTCACACGATTTCTGATTGTTTTGCGCCATCTGTTGTAGATGGACGCAAACTAGTATGAAGAGGGAAATTTGAAAATATTTGTAATTGTATATTTATTTTATTTTATAAAACAATTTTATGTAATTATACATATTCTACATATAACCGTTTTTAATCTTTATACTGTAGAAATACAAAAATTAATACATCCATAAATTAAAATATTTGGAAATAAATATATACAAAATATATTTTTTACAAACTTTATTTTCTTAATTTATACTACTAACCTAATATAATATATTGCAATAAAATCTATAATAAAATTATAATTATTCTGTAAACTTGAAAACGAAACTTAACAGTCACTAAAATGTCTTTATAAATACTAAGGATAGTCTATAAGCACAAAGAATACAGCGTTAACTTGAATTAAAATCGGTAAAAATTCACAAATAAATTTGATAAAGCTCATTGTGAAGTACGCGCATGTTTTTGTTGTTTTTAGAACTTGAAATAATTTGTCTATCGCAACGACATCTGTCCTTGAAAAGTTAAACTAAATTTTTATTGATTTTTTAAAATATTACTTATTGCTACTTATCTAGTTATCAGAGCTGAAATATAAAAATCACTATCAAAAGAGTATTTTTTCTCTTTTGATAGTGATAGGAATATCACAATTAAATTAACTCATAACAGCACAGCAGTTGAGTGGTGGAGAGCTACAGTACAACCAACTTAGCGTGGCATATGAAAGGTGTTTTTGCGCAACAATAGAAAAGGGTGTATAACACGAGAGATCTAGAGTATGTTCAAAGACAGAACGAGCGTTAGTTTTGGCTCTAAGCATACTCTTGACCTCTCGCTTTTCATAGCCCACGCTAAGTTGGTTGTACTATATCAACTATCCATGTACGTATATGAGGGGTTGCCTCAGAGTTAATAAATAGTATTCATTGGTTAAATGTTGAGTGTTGTGTACAAGAATTGTTTAGAAGCGTATTGTTTTCTAATTTTGATTTGTTTGTTTCAGGTGAGTTGCATTTGGATATAACATGCTATTAGATTAAAAGTAAGTTTTTCAATAAAGTCCTATTAATTTTATAAACAAATACTTACAACAATAATTCTTTCCCCTATTTTTATTTTAGTTGATGCACGCGACTCATGATATATTCATAATATATACAGCCCATGCATTTTATTCTGAGCTCTAACACCTCATTATTGCGATTAGCTAGGTGGCAGAATATATGCCAATCGTGAAGCCTGTGGGAGAAATGTACATTCGTGCACACAGTTAGATTAGGAAACTTTCTGACAGTTTTATTTCGGGAGTATACCGATGCTCCGTCACCTCGTGCTGCTAGGGTACTCCCACCTGCTTCCACTTAGACTCCAGCTTAAACTACATGAGCTGTATACAACAAACTTTATAGAACAGTCATGCTCACACATACCTTGTACATTTAATTTAAATCTAGTTAGGCAATTATCTAAAATAGTTTGTTGTATATGTGACTTTTCATGTTAAATTTATTGACAGATAACAGAATTTGCCTGAATATTTATTGAATAAATTTTAAGACCTTGTTGCACAGAATATACTTATATTAGATTTATGTGAGCGTAGCTGTAAATTTTTTGAAAGGTGCTGATTTAAAAATATATTTTAAATACGTTTCTTACATCATTTTAAATGGGTACCAAATGTCAACAGTCTATGGACCAATAACCGCATACGTATATTCTATTAACCTTAAATTCGACGTTTGTTGTCACAATGATGATTATAACAAGTTTACAATAAAAGTAATATTTAAATATTTACCTATATATCTGAATATTTTAGAATATGATCTTACAGTTTATTTCAATCGTTACATTTTATATATCATCGAAATTCTTCTATGAAAAAATACCGATGGTTTTGCCGCACCCTTTATATGTAAATCTTTTAACGACACCCTATATGCGTCTGTGTATGACAAGTTGCCTAATCACGTGCAATTTTCTTTATATTTGATTGAAGTGATTTATTTCCTTTTCAAAGTGACTTCCACCATTTGAGTTTTATAAAGTATTTAAGCCTGATATAGCTGCATTGGTGCGAGTATATCCAAGAAGAAATACCGACATTATGGGAAACTAGTTAGGTGTGGGAAAATGAAAATTTTATATTATTCATGTTTTATTCTCTTTCACTTTTGGTTGGGCTACATTAGCTTGATGTGTTTTCATATGTGTCCTTAAACAATGACCGTATATGAATCCCTTCTCACATATTTCACAATGATATCGTTTTTCTCCAGTATGAATCATTATGTGACTTCTCAAATCATCGAATCTCGTAAATACATTGCCACATATATTACAAATACTATGATGGTCTTCATTACGATCACACATATGATTCCAAAAACTTGTACTAAGACCAAATTCCTTGCCACATTTATCACATCGATGTGCTTTGTGTTCAGTTCTGTGATTTATCAATTGGGCAACAGAATTGTATCGCTTACCACATTTATCGCATTCGTGCAAACTATCATTTAAATTATTATCTATGTGATTTTTAAAACTCGCAGAATAAATAAATTCCTGATCGTATTGTGGGCGTTTGCGCGGTTTCTCCCCTTCATCAGTCAGCATGTGCCTTTTCAAGCTTCCTTTATTTTCACATAGCCCATTGGAAATTGTGCAATTTATGGTATCCAATTTAGTATGTGTATCCATGTGATCGTTAAGTAAACTAAAGGAGCTTAATATTGTTCCGCATACATAGCATAGATATTCACGTTTTATTTTATTCGGAATTTTCATTAAATGTATTTCCATTAAATGATTGAGCAAATCTTTCTTCGAGTTGTTGTTTTTGCCACATTGCTCGCACAAAAATGCATTTTTTTTCGGTACATTGTTATTATTATTTTGTTGGAAATCATTGTCATCGGAGAAATCACTTTTTATGTCTTCGTCCTGTTGCACGTCTTCTTTTATAGAATCCCTAAAAATATTGAAGTTTATATTTTAATAGTAATGATTTTCTTTGAAATAAAAATTGATTTATTATTTAAATAATTAAATTAAACTGCTGGTGGTTTAAGCAACATCTGGTGCGCTAAAAACTTTGGTACAATTTAACAGTTTCTGTTTGTGAAGATAATTTTAAATGAAAAATATTTTAGGTTATTTAAGTTTTAACTATTATTATACAATTAAAAACTGATTATAATCACCACGATTATAAGATGTATTTAAAAATATTTTTGTAGTTTTTAAACACACAATGAATATAACATAATTTTTCATATAAGCACAAAAACAGAATTACAACTTACTTCGCCGAGTTAATACTAAGTTGTTCATTTAAAAAGGCATCGTTCTTCTCACATTTTAGTTTAAAATTATAGGCACGCCTGGCTTCGCAAATACACACTATGCAAATGGTACATGGTTTTTTGTCGCCTTCGTAAATCTAAAACCAAGTCGGTTAATTTGATTAGTTTTAAATTATTTTTTTGTACTACATTGATATTAGTTAGGCTGGATAGAATATCAGTTATCAAGACTTCATTTTCATCCGTCTTAATTGTCTTGGAAATGCTGAATTGGTGTGATGACATAAAATTCAAGCAAACCCTGCATCTATCTTTTTTATACATTTTATTGGAATTCAAATCTAACTGATTTTAAAATTAAATTTAAAGCATCGTATCTACAAAATGGGCCGGTTTGAATCACAGAATATTTTGTGCAATGTTTAATAACGGAATTAAAAAAAATCTTTTTTAAATGGAAAATTTTAACCGTTCTTTTCTATTCTAACCTAATAAGGTAATTTATATACGATGAAGTTGGCTTCCATCTCACTTCATACTTCATCTAGAGGTGTAGTGGGGAATTATTCAGTGGCGGAACCACACATTTTTCAGATTCTTTTGCAAATTATCGTAACCAGTATTAGATCCCGGCAGTATTCGATTCTGGTCGAATCTTGTTAACTATCCGTGGGTCTATTCACAACTCATTTGCATATAATTCGAAAAGGTAAAATGTACTTTGTAAATATGCGAGTGCACAATATGGCAACATATATTTTTTAAATTCAGCTAACTACATTATTGATATCAAGTTATATTAATAATATTTTTTTTTTAATTGTTCAGTTGAATTTCAAATGAGGTGTCACTAGGTGGATCATCCCATATAAAATTATTAAAATATGGTTGTCGGAGGGAAGGGGAAAATGACACCGGTCAAAAGTTGTCCCTGTCAAAATAGAAATTGACGGTTTTCGGGATATCATCCAGTGTGGATACTTTTGAAAACACCCTGTATTATAAAACACCATAGTGTTTATGAAGGATGTTTTAAATCGTTATACAGGGTGATTTAAAGTTGGTGTACTACTACACATTGGTTTAAAGTGTTTATAGAAGATGTTTCAAAATCGTTATACAAGGTGTCAAATTTTGCATATAGGGTATTTCGAAATTTGTATACGGGGTGTTTCAAACTTTTTATACAAGGTGTGTAATATTTTCCTTACTGGGTATTTTGAATTTGTTATGTTTTGTGTTTTGTTTGGTTTTATAACATTTTTAATAAACGTTTATACGGGGCATTTCAAAATTGTTATATATATATATATATTGTTTCAAAGTGTTTATAGAAGATGTTTCAAAATCGTTCTACAGGGTGTGTCAAATTTTTCATACAGGGTGTTTCGAACTTAGTATACAGGACGTTTTAAAATATTTATACAGGGTGTTTGGTTTGCTTTTATAATAAATGTTTATTATATTTTGAAACACTCCGTCAAAATTGTAATGCAGGATGTTTCACAATCGTTATACAGAGTGTATTAAGTTTTGCATACATGGTGTTTCGAAATTTTTATACAGGATGTTATAAAATATTTGTGCAAGGCTCTTATAACATTTAATTTTCCTGTGCTAGGAACCATAAACAATCACTAACAAAAAAACAAAGTAGTCATTATTGATGGGTTATTGCTAGTGGCACAATAATTTTGGCTCATGACTTGTAGGCTGGACAAGCCGTCTATCTACTTACTATCCTACCTTTGGGGAAAGAACATGGCAAAAGTCCATTGCCAATTTGTGTTACTTTTTTTTTCACTTCTTCGCACATGTATTATTTGTATAAAAAAGATTACGTTAATTAAGACAAAATAATATTTTTTCTTGCTTTAAAATCTCTTTTGAAAATTATGATAGCAAGGGTTGTACACAATAAAGCGGCTGCACAATAATCTGGGAACGTGAATCGGAATCGGAAATGACATGGCAACGATATATTATATGTATCCATATCCATATGTAAACACTAAACATGCACAACAAGCTCACGTTTCAAGGCTGCCTGAGAACGGAACGGTAGAGTTGTCCAAGTTTTATCTTTGCTTGCCGACATGGATCCGCAGCCGTTAACGTAGAATGTAAACATACCTATGTCAAACTAAAAATAATTGTATAGTTTGCAAGATCGTCATCAGCACATCATTTGAATAAGCAATTTTAAATAATATACAATATTTTCATTTAATATATTATACGCAAGATTCCTAATCCATACGTTTACGTTAATAGGAACTTGTGCGTGCATCCCTCATTGAGAAACGCTGTAATTATGTGAAGCTAGTTAAGTGAGGGAAAATAAAAAAATAATTAAAAAACAATTTATTTTTTATTCTTTTTAGTTTTCGGTTTCTATACTTTAGCTTGATGGGTTTCCACATGGGCCCTTAAGCAATGGGCATATATGAAACCCTTCTTGCATATTTCACAATGGTATCGTTTTTCTCCAGTATGAATCATCATATGAATCCTCAAATTATCGGGTCTCGTAAATACCTTGCCACATACATTACAAATACTATGCTTATCTGCATCGTGATCGCGCATGTGATTCCACAAGCTCTTTTTAAGAGAAAACTCCTTGCCGCATTTATCACATCGACATTCTTTATGCCCAGTTCTGTGACTTTTCAACTGGGCAATAGTATTGTACCGCTTACCACATTTATCACATTCGTGCGATCTCTCATTTAAATGATTGGCCACGTGATTATTGTAACTCACAGAATAAATAAATGACTTATCACATTGTGTGCACTTGTGTGGTTTCTCTCCTCCATGAGTTAGCATATGCTTTTTCAAGCTTCTCGTAGTTAAATATATCTTATTGCAAATTGGGCAATTTATTGAATCCAATTTACTATGTGTATTCATGTGTGACTTGAGTGCACTTAGCGAGCTTAATGATATCCCGCATATATAGCATTGACATTCTAACTTTATTTTTTCCATAATTTTAATTTTATTATGATTTTCCTCTAAATGTTTACGATACTTTTTGTTCGAATCGAGTATATCACCGCATTGCTCGCATAAAAACGTTACGGTTTTTCACCACATTTTTATTATTTCTTTGGAAATCAACGTCATCGTCATCATCATCTCCATTGGAACTTTCACTTTTTATATCAATCTCTTCCAGCAATTGCATTTCGTAGACATCATTAGCAAATTCTGCTTCAGTTCCTTTTTTTATTTCGAGGGGATCTCTACAATATTAAAATGTTTACATTTTTAATAATAGTAATAATTTTGTTTTCTGGAAATTGTCATTATGACTACTAATTTGCGTGCAGAGAAAGTGAATTTTAATTACTTTACAAGACCATTTTATGATTTACTTGTTAAATTATTTGTTTGTAACTATGGAGACATATTATTTATAATAAAATATTGTTTAATCAGAATTTTAAAATTCCCATTTTTAATGATTTCCAGATAAAAGTCGTTCATTAATTAAAATGAATTTAATATAATGTACACCTATATACAGCCTTTTTAACTATTGGCATATTTTAGATTTATGGCCCGCATGTTTCTTTATATACTCTGTTTAGTTTAAGCTTTTCCATATAACCGACACCGTTACGTTTTATCAAATAGTTAATTGCTATATAGCTTTTCTCTTTACGGCTAATTTTTCCAAAATATATTTTGGCCATATATTTTTTCATAGAAACCATAAAAACAGAATTGCAACTTACTCCAACGGCTTAGCATCGAGTTTCTCATTTAAAACGACATCGCTTCGAAGACATTTCAGTTTAAAATTGTACGCACGTCTGGCTTCACAAATACATACTGTTCAAATGGTCAACGGCTTTTTATCGCCTTCGTAAATCTAAAATTGCTTTCAATTAATTTAATAGTATTTTACCTTTTTATTTTGTAGTACCAGGAGGTTAGTTAGGCTGCATAGAATATCCGATATCAAGACGTCATTTTCGTCTGTCTGAATTGTCTTGGAAATATTGATTTGGTTTGATATATCACCCAAACAAACTCTGCACATATTTTTTTCTTTCATTTTGTTGAATCCCTCAGTTCAAACTTCAATTTAAATGTTGGTTCAATTTAAACATTTTATCTACAAAATGGGCCGTTTTAAATAATGACAAATTTTACAGAATAATTTAATAACAGAAATAAATGTTTTTATTAAATGGCAAATTCTAATGGTCCTTTCTCCCAATTTCAACTAATTTGCTTATTTTGCTACAAGTAATCATAACAATCCAATTTGACCATGAAGTTAATGGGATTAATAGAAAATGATTCATGCTACTGGTAGGAGTTAGGGAGGGGGGATTTATTCAGTGGCGTAACTACAAATTTCTGAGTAATTTTCTAAGTTATTATTTTTAATGTTGATGCTTTCGGTGGTATTCAATGTATTGTAATTTGATTTAAATCATTAAATTACGTGAAGCTAGTCAAGTGAAGGGAAATTAAAATATAATATCAATTCAAATGATTCATTTTTTATTCCTTTTAGTTTTTGGTTTTTTTTACTTTGGCTTTATGGGTTTCCACATGTGCCCTTAAGCAATGGGCATATATGAAACCTCTCTTGCATATTTTCCAATGATATCATTTTTCACCAGTATGAATCATCATGTGAATCCTTAAATTATCGGTAAATACCTTGCCGCATACGTCACAAATACCATACCCAATCGCACATGTCATAAAATAACTTCTGGCAAGTGAAAATTTCTTACCACATATATTACATAGCTGTTCTTTATGGTCAGCTCTGTGACGTTTCATCAGTTGAGTAGTATTGTATTGTCTACCACATATACCACAAGGATGCAATCTATTATTTAAATGGTTAGCTAAGTGATTCCTTAAATACTTTATATGAATAAAGGACCTATCACATTGCGTGCACTTGTGCCGTGTTAGTTCTTTGTGAGTCTTCAAATTCTTCTTGTCTGAACATTCTCATCGCAAATTGAACAAATTGAAGTTGAATCAATCATATGTGCACCGATGTGAATATTAAGTGCCATTAAGTGATTATACATTTTCCCACATATATGGCATATACCAGAACATTCTGTTTTACTATTCTCACATCCATTATGATTTTTCAGTAAATGATCACACTTTTTTTTTTTTAATCGAATTTATCACCGCATTCTCTGCATAAAAACGTTCTTTTCTCTTTTGGCACTTTATCATTTTTTCGGAAATCAGTGAGTGTGATTAAATCTTCAATATCATCATCATCGGAGGATTCACTTTTTAAGTTGTTCACTGCATGCGGTTTGCATAAAAACGTTCCTTTATCGCTTAGCCGAAAAATGGTGAGCGTGATTAAATCATTCTTATAATTGCCAGAGGATTTACTTTTTATATTGAGAGGATCCCTAAAATATCGAAATTATTCATTGAAATACTCGCACAAAACTTAAGTACAAGAGTAGAAATAAAAATACTATATTTTTTATAGCAATTTATTTAGATTTAGTCACATTGTGATTGTCGTTCCGACTGAACCTTAGTTTTCATCAGACTTTATGAATTATCACGTAGTAACAGTCGATTTTATTTATTCTCTAAAACATGAGTTTTTTTTAAAATAAAAATTCCACGATTTAAATATTTTAAACAAAGCAATAATTTTGAATAAAATCACAAAGATCTAATTGAAACTTACTCCAATAAATTATTAGAATCGATTTCTTTATTTAAAATAGCATCGTTACGATCGCAGCACAGTTTAAAATTGTACGCGAGTCTGGCTTTGCTGATACATATCAGGCAAATGGTCCATGGATTCTGATCACCTTTATAAATCTGAAATAACATCGTTTAAATTTGATTTTATTGTAGAAATCTATTTTCGAGTATCTACATGGAGGTTAGTCGTTTGGAACAGAACATCCAATATTGAATCGTCTCCTTCATTTATTTTCATTGTTTTGGAAAGTTTCACCTGGTTTTGTATACCACTCGGGTAAATTCTGCATCTATTAAATTCTTTTTTAGCAAGGTTTTCATTAATTTTTGTTGCCATTCTGGAATTGAATTTAAATTATTAAATTAGATTGTGGGTATTGAACAACGAATATTTTTGTTCACAAAGTATGCTTAGGCACAGTTTAATAACAAAAACTAACCCATAAATTCCAAAGTAGTACGTAAGGGAGGCGGAATTATTCAGAGGCGTAACTACGATTTTTTAATTATATTTTTTTATACAGAGTGTGGGTTATTTGGGGAACAAACGTCAGCTACCTTTGTAGATCGTGTTTAAAGAAAAACGAAACTTTTAATTCTAAAATTCAGAGAAAATCTTTCTTTGTTCTCACGATATCTTTAAAGTTTCAATTTTGTCAATACACTTTTTGTTTTAATGCGTTTTTATAGTCTCCAGTTAAAAATCTGGGTTAAAAATCTCGAAAAAAAACACACCAGATCACAAAAGAAAAATTACACTGATTGTACGGATAAAAATATGCTTTTATATGTAACATATTTTTAAGACTTTTCTCTTGGTATGATAGAGAGCGCTCTAATCAAGCCGTAACGTTTTAAACTCAATTTTCTTTTGTCGATTACAGCACTAAATTACAAAAGTTGCTTTCTCCATAGAATCTGAATTTACAATAAAAAACGGGGTTCCTATTTAAGATTCCACAGTTACGATCCGCCCACCGCCTGCAGGTGGAGAGTCGCTTATGGTATCAATGAAGAAGAAAATTAAAAAGATGTAATAGTTGCTTTATGATCTGATGTGTATATTTCTCAAGATATTTGACTCAGGCTGAACTTTCATTTTTACCTTTTTTAGTGTAATAAAACTTTATTGATAATTAAAAATATGAAAAAAAATTCAAATTACCTTCAAAGAATAAATTAACATTCACGTTCCCGAGGACTGTTTGAAAAACTGTAAATGTTTATTTGAATAAAATTATAGAAACTATTGGATAAAAATTAAAGAGAATAATCAAAATTAAAATCTGCATTCATCATAAAAATACGCCTTTCTTGATAAGTATTAAAGGAGTTAATAGTCGGCTATGAGATTAATCGAAGCTAGTTTGGAGTGGGAAAATAAAAAATAATAACAATTAAAACGCATTGAATGGGGAAAAGCCAGATTGTTGAGAAAACCTGACATGCGGAAAAATAAAAAACAATTAAAACGATTCATTTTTTATTCTTTTTCATTTTTGGTTTATCTCCTTCAGCTTCATGGGTTTTCACATGTGTCCTCAAGCAATAGGCATATATGAAACCCTTCTTGCATATTTCGCAGTGATATCGTTTTTCTCCAGTATGAATCATCTTGTGAATTTTCAAATAATGGACTCTCGTAAATCCCTTGCCGCATACATCACAAATAATTTGTTTTTTATTATGATCACGCATGTGTTGTTGGAAACAATGATAAGGAGAAAATTCCTTCCCACATTTATCACATTGATATTTTTTATGACGTGTTCTGTGTTGCTGCAACTGCTGAACAGTATTGTAACGCTTACCGCATATACCACACTCGTGCGATCTCTCATTTAAATGATTGGCCATGTGATTTTTAAAACTCAAGGAATAAATAAAGGACTTATCGCATTCTGTGCACTTGTAAGGTTTCTCCTCAGAGTGAATCAGTTTATGATTTTGTAAATTGTACTTGTTCGAAAATTTCTTATCGCAAACAGTACAGCTCATTGTATCCACTTCAGTGTGCGTATTCATGTGATCATTGAGTGCACTCAAGGAGCCGAATAATTTTCCGCAACAAGGAATCGAAGATTTTGCTTTTGTTTTTTTTAATCTTTTATGAATCGTCATCAAATGTAAGTACATTTCCTTTTTGGAATTCCGCTTTACGCCGCATATCTGGCACAAAAATATTGTTTTTTTTGTTTTACTATTTTGTTTTAAGCTGATTTTATTATTATCGACGGCATTATCATTTTTGTTGCATTGAATTTTTAAATCAATTTCTTCCTGTAATGACACATCAGAATCATCTTTGCTGGATAGTTTTTCATCTACTTCTTCTTCTTTTATTTTAAGAGGATCCTGCCTAAAATAAAAAAGGAAAAGATATAAGCTCTGTTTGTTTGTGTGTTTGGGACTGTTCCGAGCACGTTCCGCTGTTCGTTTGTATACCTTTACTTGCGCCTGTCGAGCAGGAGTAAACAGTTCAAGTTTGGACAGTTTGGATTAACGTACCAAAATTTAAAATTATTATTTCTAAAACGTATATTTTATTGTTAAATATGTTATTATAACTTGAATTTTATTATTAACGGCATTTGTATTAATTACGTAAGTAGTTAAATTTTTTACCTTGCCGTATGAATAATTAAAATGAATAAACAAGACAAATCATAATTGTAGGTTATCTCAACTGTCACTGTCAATTCTCTTTTTACTCCATGAAAACTATCTTGAATGTGACATTATAACTTGCTTGTAGCAGCCTCGAACACACAAACAAACAGAGTTATTGAAAGATAAATAAAAATAAAAAGAAATTAAATTTATATTTTTTATAGAAGCACAAAAACAGAATTTAAACTTACTCCATGAGATTATCTTCCAGGTCTTTGTTTAAAATAGCGTCGGCTCTTTCACAGCGTAGTTTAAAATTGTATGCATGTTTGGCATCGTTGCTACATGCCAAGCAAATAGTCCATGGTTTCTTGTCGCCTTCATAAATCTAAAATCACGTTGATTAGTTTAATTATTTTTTTGCATTTTTTATTGTAGTACATGGAGGTTGGTTGTGTGGAACAGAACATTCAATATCGAAACATCCTCTTCTTCTATTGTAATTGTTTTGCAAATTTCCAGTTGGTTCGGTTTATTATCCAAGCAAATTCTGCATTTAGTAATTTTATTATCTGTATTTTCATTCATTTTTTCCTAACTACTGGCTTGAATTTAAATTTAACTGAAAATATTAAGTTCAATTTAAAGCTGCCATTGTATAAAGAAGATATAATCACAGAATAATATGTTGCTGCAAAAACATTACATAAACAAATCTATATTTTTAAATGATAAATACCATAAATACTAATTAATTAACATGCCCATATCACATTCATGTTTCATGTCATTGGTCTGTTGTGGTCAGCTGGTCTGGCTGATCAGCTGACTCAATTGAACCACTTGAAGCAGCGTTGCCAACTCGCCGTATGCAGTGAGAAAAAATTGCGAAAGTTTAATTTTATTCGTCTTTTATTAATTTCTTTTGGAGAATCGACTAAATCGATAAATTCACCGGAGCTCCAAATATCACAAGACTACAAAACAGAAATCATTACAAAGAAATATTAACGTTTGCCAGTTGGGAAATTAAAAAAATTTAAAATGTTATTAACATTTTACTAAAATTTATAGTTTTGGGTAAACAAAAAAATCCGATAACCGCTAGATTGATAATTTTGCAGCAATTTACAATTGAAATCTGCCAGATCTAGCGGAAAGTTCACTGACTTGGCAACACTGCTGAAGTACTTGAACCCATCCGTATCTAGAGTCGGTGTCCGACAAAATACAACGCTTCCCGAGAGAAAGAAAGAGAAAGAACGCATGAAACGATCACTTCGATAGTCTAGATTATCTATGATCACTTCATTGTTGTTCAGTTGTTCTCTTGTTCATTTTTATTTTTATTATAACCAACTAATATCTAGTAGGTTAGTTAGTAGTTAGTACTTATTATTTAAAACCGAGGTTTGTTTTTGCTATGTTTTTACCGCAACATATTCGGCAATTTTTGGATACAAGTGCAGAACTAAATTCATTTTAACATTTTCAGTTAAATTTAAAGTAAAGTCAGGAGTTGCAAAAAAATGAATGAAAACCCAGATAATAAAATTAATAGATGCAGAATTTGCCTGAACAAAGTACCCTACCAATTCGAAATTTCGAAGACCATTAAAATAGAAGAAGAGGATGTTTCGATATTGGATATTCTATTCCACACAACTAACCTCCATGTATTGCAAAAACAAATTCAAAACATAATTAAACTAATTAATTTCGATTTTAGATTTATGTGGGTGACATGAAACCACAGACTGTTTGTTTAATGTGTATTAACGATGTCAGAGTTGCGTACAATTTTAAACTGCGCTGCGAGCATTCCGATGCTATTTTAAATAAAGAATTGGAAGACAATTTGATGGTGTAAGTTTACATTCTATTTTTGTGCTTCTATAAAAAATATTTAAATTTTACAGGATTTGAAATAAACTACTATGTTTTTTATCACAATTTATTTAGTCGCACTGTGACTGCAGTTTCGACTGAACCTCAGTGTTCATCAGACTCGTGTAACGTCTGATGAAGACTGAGGTTGTCGTAGTAGTTTATTTCAAATCCTGCATTATGAATTATCACTTAGAAACGGTCAATTCTATCAATTTAAATTTTAGTTTTTTTAAATTTAACATTTTGTTCTTGCGATTAAAATTTACTAGCACTTTCAAGTTTATTGCAGTGTTTCAAACAACAACCAAACTGAAAACCAATGGAATCGAACCGAAAAAAAAGTCGGTTTATTTTGATTCTGTACATGTTCAAACAGGCTTTGCTTCAATTAGTACTTTCACAATTTTGCTTACAATGCCAGTCGGTAGTGTCATCAAAAATAGCAGAAACACATTGTTAATAAGTTTGTCGGTTATCAAATTGCTTGTCTAAGCCAATCAAAAGCTTTCATTTCAATTAGAATGATATAATCAATTCCATGCAATTATAAAAATACTAAAGTGAACTTTTAATATTTAGCAACAGAGACAGCTAGTTGAAAAATATTATAAATGAACGTCCGTATTCTTTTAGAACTTTTTGTCCATTTATCTTGCAATCTATAATAAATGCACATTGGTTTGGAACCACTGCTTTAGGCATATAGGTTAAAAGATTTTTTTTTTAAATTTCTAAGTATCAATACTTTTTGATATTTTAGCGATCCCCTTAAAATAAAAGAAGAAGAACTCGAAGAAATATCCATCAAAGACGATTGCAATGAGCAACTGCACGAAGAAATCGATATAAAAAGTGAATGCCTTGAAAATTTTGACGATTCCATTGCTGATGATAAGAAAATCGATTTAAAACTGAATCGTGTAACAAAAAAGGAAAAGATGAAAAAAAAGAGAATTTTTGTTTGCCGGAAGTGCGGTGAAGCATGCGATACCAAAATTAAGATGCGTGAACATTTAATGGAAATGCATAGCAAATTAAAAACAAAAAGAGGAAAATCTCCGTATCTTTGTAACATGTGCGGAAAGATATTAAGCTGCTTGTCTACATTAAAAGAACACATGAATACGCAACATCTTAAATCGAATCCAATCAGTTGTCCAGTTTGCAATAAGACATTTGTAACCAAGAAAAAATTGAAAAGGCACTCCGCGACTCATAAAGAGAGGAAACTGTATAAGTGCACAGAATGTGATAGGTCCTTTCTGCATCTTGAGAGTTTAAAAAACCACAAGGCTGATCATTTTAACGAGGAATTGCACGAATGTGATATGTGTGGTAAACGGTATAACACTATTAAGAAGTTGAAATATCACAGAAGTAATCATAGACAACATTCATGTAATAAATGCGGCAAGATATTTTCTCTTAGCAAAAGTTATTTTAAACACATGCGTGATCATGATGAAAAAAGGCATAGTATTTGTGATGTATGTGGCAAGGTATTTACGAGGATTGATAATTTGAAGATTCATATGATGATTCATACTGGAGAAAAACGATATCACTGTGAAATATGCAAGAAGGGTTTCATATACGCCCATTGCTTAAGGGCACATGTGAAAACCCATGAAGTTCAAGTAAACAAACCGAAAATAAAAAAGAATATAGAATGAACCTTAATTGAAATTGTTTTATTTTCCTACATTGAACTAACTACACTTAGGATTACCATCTGATCTAATCATAAAACCCAGACTTTACAAAATAATAAAATTGATTAAATTACATGTAATAGTTAATTACAAACTAAGTGCGGGAAATTAATTTTTGAAGAGTGCGTCATTTTTAAAATTTTTTTAAATTTTAAAAATGAAATCGATTTTTTTGATATCTTAAAAATTGCGGCAAAACTCAAAATTTTCCATTATATAATTGTATTGTCAGTTTTTCAAATATCTTCAAAATTACAAAAGTTGCCGTCGATTTTTAATTTATTAAAGAAATTGCAAATATTTTAAAATTCCAGTAAAAAATACGCTTTTTGGCGTTTAATTCCCATATAAATGCAACATAAGCTAATCCAATACCGAAAAAATAAACGTAAAAGCTGAAGATAAAATGGTACATTTTTAAAGGTTTTGGTTCTGATTCTAATTCTAATTGCTTTGACGGATCCGTCTTATACAAGCGAAACCAATGATCGATGAGTCTACTGATGAAAGTATTGAGTTGAGGTGTTAAGTATCCATGTCCGATATACAAAACAACAAAATTTGTGCGTATCTGTATCTTATAAAACAAGAACCTTCCTTTATTTTCTGGTAAAAATCTTTCTAAGCGTGTGTCGAATTCTCTTTCAATTGCAAATATTGATGTATTCCTGTACTTAAATAGGCCATCAAAATGCTTCAAACTAGCAAAAGTATGCTCGACTTGAATTTGGCCAATGGTATTGGTATACATATAAATATCTTCACTGAATGTTTCTTCTTGTTCTGGATTCAATCGAATCAAGTTGCTTGTCATGCCTTTAATTTGTTAAATAAGAAAAGAATGTGCCGGTGTATGCGTTCTACAATATAAAAAATATTTTTAGTGTTAGATTTTTTGGGACGATAACACCTTGTGCTAAAAATATTGCGTATGGTTGTAACATTGCGTGGAAAATTTGCTCGCAATTGTGGAGGCCATAAATCAGTTTGTTTGACGTAAGCTGAGTTAGAATTGTTAATAGCAATGCTTGCAATATTGTGATCAATAAATTAAGATTAAAGACGTAAATCAGACCCAAATTGAATTGCGACGATGTCCTATTCCATGCTGTAAGGTTTTGTTTGTGAGTTTTGGAAATCTATCTGCACAACATTTCCGCCAAGTCACATCATATCCAGAAGATGGTCACCAACAAATTGCAACAATAAATTGTACGCCTTTACGAATTCTTTGATTATTAATATTTCAACACCATCATCTTTGCGTAAGGACTCGTGGATAATTCATACAAACTAAAGATTCAAAATTAAAAAGATAATCGTTAACTATTGCGTAGCTGTTCCTATCGATACTTTACAGAAAATAACATTTATAATAAATAATAAGCATGCGTTGATGGAATCATTGTGTTATGATTTATTCATAAAAGAAAATGTTGTTTAGAACTGCTCGATTGTATTCTGCAGTAAACAAAAAATAATAACAATATCAATTCCCATTTAATCCAGTTTGTTGAAAACATAGCATAACTATATTAAATTTATGACAATATAAATTATAAACGAGTAAAGCATAAATAACACCATTTTTATAAATATTTCAGTTTTCATCATAATAATAATAGATTTATTGCCCAACAAGTAAATAATTATAGGTAATATGAACCAAAATAAAATACATAAATTGAAACAAATAATAATTTAAAAAAAACGCAATAATAAAAATCAAATTCTGTTAAATTAGTTGCTTTAGCTCAAAATAAAGACAAAGGGTTGCAAAAAATATAACAACAAAATGAAATACCATTAATATTACTGCAAATAATGTTTATCCTTATCGTCGTCAAAAGTTTCAAATTTCATATCTTGTATCTTCCATCGAAGGAAACAACCAAATAAACGTTTCAATCAAGTAGACTTGCTTAGTAATCGACAAAACAACTTTACAAGAGTTGTTTAATGTTTTTAAGAAATTTCACATTTAAAAAGTAACTTAAAATTGAATGAAGATGCTCAAAAAAAAGGAAAGCGAAATAGACTTTTATTCTTTCAATTCGACTTATTGTACTGCCATACCTATGTTTGATCAAATATGATCCATTTCTATCTTCGATCTGTTCCTTGCATTAGGTTCCTAATTTCAGTTGGGAAATTGGGTGTTGCCAACTTAACCTTTCGAATTTTCCTCCGAATGTTCCTTCTGAAAATTTAGCTAGGTGCAGCTTTTGTAATTTACTCAATGCCCCGAGAGGGTGGTTTGCTATAGTAAAAAATATTGAATAAATAGTTATTACTATGGTGATCCTCGCACCCACCAAGCTATTGTGTAATCCAATTATTAAATATTATCTTCATCTGCAAAAATATTACAACAAGCGATGAATGTCATTTGTTGCTTTATCAGGTTAGGTTGGGTCATTTAAATGGTATTAATCAACTTGTGTAATATATTTGCAGGAATAGATAGATAGCAGAATATCCTACAATTAGATGACGCAGTAGTTGGGTTTGTGGGTCACTACTCGCTATAGTAATAAATAATTGATCAATAGTTTTGATTATGGTGACCTACCCACCATAAGTTATTAAGTCATCCAATTGTAGGATATTGTGATATAAGCCAAGATCAAACCGATCGATAATAGTATACTTTAATAATTCATGTCAATAGTACCAATAAAATGCCAGACAAATATATTTTACATTTTACTCACAAAAGTTCAAAAAGTGTGAATTCTGTAATTTCTAGAAATATGTACTTTTAATTGGAAATATTTTTAACGATTTGTACAAAAGAAAAATGAGCAAAATTTTATGCACCTTAAGATAATAATCAATATTGCAGGTCTAAACCAAAATATAAATTCATCATAGAAATCTAATTCAATTCTTTCCTTGAAAAGCATTGAATGGGGAAAAGCCAGATTGTTGAGAAAACCTGACATGCGGAAAAATAAAAAACAATTAAAACGATTCATTTTTTATTTTTTTTAGTTTTTGGTTTTTTTACTTTAGCTTGATGGGTTTTCACATGTGACCTCAAGCAATGGGCGTATATGAAACCCTTCTTGCATATTTCGCAATGATATCGTTTTTCTCCAGTATGGATCATCATGTGAATCTTCAAATTATCAGGTCTTGTAAAAACCTTGCCGCATGTGTCACAAATGCAACGAGTTTCTTCATTATGTTCACGCACATGTCTCCTGTAACTGTGATTAAGAGAAAATTTCTTCTCGCATTTATCGCATTGAAACTCTACTTTTTCATGAAGAATTTCATGTTTTCGCAATTGTCCTTTGGTATTATATCGTTTACTGCATTTATTGCACTTATATGATCTCTCATTTAAATGATTAGCCATGTGATTTTTTAAACCCAGAGAATAATAAAAGGACTTCTCGCATAGTGTACACTTGTGCGGTTTCAAACCAGAGTGAGTCATCATGTGATTTTGTAAATTTTTCTTGCTCGTACATTTCTTATCACAAAGTGTACAGCTTACCGTATTCGCTTTAGTATGTGTATTCATGTGATAATTATAGGAACTAAAGCAGCGCAATGTTTTCCCGCATATTTTACAAAGAAATGAAGGTACTTTTGTTTTTTTTAAGCTGTTATGCATTTCCTTTATATGTTTTCGAATTTCGCTTTTGGAATCCCGCACCTCACCACAAATCTGACATAAAAATTTTTTTTTTAATTTTTTCTTTGGCGTTTTTAAAATGATTTTACTGTTATCGACATCGGCTCCATTTTCGGGGCATTCTGTTTTTATATCGATTGTTTCGGATAGTAGCACGTCGCAATCTTCTTTTATTGATATTATTTCTTCTTCTTTTATTTCAAGAGGATCCCTAAAATATCGAAAGATATTGATTTATACAAATTTTTTTAAACAAAATTATCTATCGACCAATTCAACGACGTAAAATTTTAATAAATACGATCTAGGTGCTATTATGTTTAATAATAATTAATTCCAATTTTAATTGATGGACAATTTTTATAGAAGCACAAAAATACAATTTAAACTTACTCTACCAATTTATCTTCCAGTTCTTTATTTAAAATAATATCGGAGCGGTCACATCGTAATTTAAATGCGTATGCAAGTTTGGCCTCTTTAACGCATACAAAGCAAATAGTCCGTGGTTTATTGTCACCTTCATAAATCTAAAATTGCTTTGATTAGTTTAATTATGTTTTGTTAATTTAATAATTGTAGTACATGAAGGTTAGTTGTGTGGAATAGAACATCTAATAAGGAAACTTCATCTTCTTCTATTTTAATAGTCCTCGAAATTTCGAATTGGTAAGGTACTTTGTTCAGGCAAATTCTGCATCTATTAATTTTACTATTTGGGTTTTTATTCATCCTTTTTGTATCTTCTAACTTGAATTTAAATTTAACTGAAAATGTTGAGTTCAATTTAAAGCTGCCTCTGTATACAAAGGGAATCCTATAATTTATTGATAACATAAATCTCAAAATATGTAAAAACATAACAAAAACCTGTTTTTAAATCTTATGTTCCAATTAACCTAACAAGTGTTTTAATAACTTTATTAGCTGAACGTTTCATTAGTGAGCAAGTGAGTTTAGTGAGCCAGCTTCGTATTTCGTTTCAAGCTAGTGATTCGGATTTATTAGGTGGGGATGATTCAGTAGCGCAACTACAAACGTCTAACTGAGAAAATCAGCAAAGTAGCTGACATCTGGTGTTGAATTTTGAACTGCTCAAAAGGGGAAAGCAAAACCCATGTGATCAATGTTATTGTAAACTGTCACTGTCAAGGCGGCTTTTAAAATAACCTCAACAAGCAATACATTATATCAGTGCACAGCTCTAAAAATCGTTTTTCCTTCATTAATAAACCTATTTCTATCAGTAATATAATTTATTTTATCCATAATTCGAACTGACAGATTACTTGTCACTGGCTGCCATTGATCATGTGGGTTTGTTTTCCCCATTTGAACATCTCAAAAGCTCCATCTATTGGATTTTGCTTTTCTCCTTTTAGTAGAAATCAGAAAAGTGGTCTAAAGCGCACTTTGGGTGTACCTTTAAGTTTACGCATTTAATATGAATATAAAAAATGTATCCAAACTAACTGGATGTGGACACAAGTATAACAAACATAGTTTCTTATATTTGTTTGTACAAAGATGAATCACCGGCTACATTATAGCATCACGTTTGTAGGTGATATGTTTGCGCAAACAAGGCTGATTAGGAAAAGTAACTCCAACATGTTTGACTAACTACTGCTAACTATATCACCATCTTTAAACACGGCGCCATGCCCACCAAAAATGAGTGAGGTTAGTTTTGGCGAAAACGTGTGGATTGTGATTGTATGCGCACAAGCTAGTAAGGGCAGAAATGAATAGAGGCGTAGTTCGACTTGAAATGTATGCCAAAATGACGTCATAAAAAAGAAACACTGAGCTCGAAAATGAGACGTCACGAATATTACAAAAAATGACATGACTGCTGGCTGGGAACCGGAAATTTCCCGGTCTAGTTACCCTGGAAAGCTTTAATGTTACGTCAATTTTTATCTTGAAGTGGTCATTTACATAATTTTGACATAGTTGACAGGCGTGCCACTTTCTCCCTCCCCTCCAAGAACTTTTTAAAAATATAAATGGAATGACCCACCTTGCGACAAATCATTTCAAAGGTTCGGTTATTTATCTGTGCATTTTTTAATTTTTAAAATATGTTGTCCGATTTTTTTCGTGTTTTGTGTTTGTGATTCAAATAAATATAAAATGGTGAAAGCATTTGGAAATTCAAACACACTTCAATTTTTATTTTGATAAGAACAACATTTAACATATTGTTGACATATCTTGCATACAAAAAAAATAAAAACAAAATGTACACAGCTGCAATTTTGACATAAAGACCTTGCCTATTTCAAATTATTCTGATAAATAATTATTTCAGACTGCATATTTAAGCATTAAAAAAAACTTATTAATGGTACAGCTAAATTACTGACAGAACGACTTTTCAAATGAGGTATCACTATGCGAGTCATCCCAATTAAAAATTATGAAAAGTGGTTGTTGGAGGAGAGAGGGAAAGTAACAAAGATGTCAAAAGATGTGTTTAGGGATTTTTTGTCTTCACCCAATTTTCCGATAGATACTTTTAAAAAACACCCTGTATACAAGGTCTTTTATATATATATACATATTCTTAAATGGTAAGAAATAAGACATCTTTTGATGTTATCAGTTTGTAAATATATTTGACCTGTTTTGAGTAATGATGTTCATCATTGTTATTTTAAATGAAACACCCTGTATATTTTTACAAATTTTAATTCATGGTAAAATTCTGCATATACCTGTGCAGTACATTTAGTTTTTTAGGAAGTCCTTAATTTTCAACACGTCAACTTTTTTGAAAATCGATTGACATTTGTTTGAGATAATTTTGTTCCATGATTTAATGCTTTGTTTTAAATTTGAATTTGAATTGCCCCTAAGTAAGCCGATGGCTTGTAATGGGTTTTGATGCTGGGTGCAATTGTACCTCTCCGGTTTCATAGGAATTTCATCATCTTTCCGTGCCTTGTTTGCCTGCAGTTTTGCTTTACATAATGCACTGCGGAATTATTTAGTTCTCCTCTCGTATAGTATGTGCCTAATATTTGAGCTTTCTGGTCCACATTCTTTGAAGTACCTCTATATTTGAAATCTTTGTCCACGAGATCTACAAACATTTTCTACATGCTCTCATCTCAAAAGCAGAGAATTTCTTGTCGAGATGCTCATTGAGTGCATGAACACTTCAACAAACGTACTGTACAGCAGAACTAGGAATTGTAATTCTATTGAAACCTACATGTATTTCTCATTTGAAAATATTGGTTTTTATTTTTCTCACTTCATGCAGTCTTAGTTGGAGGGTTCAGAAGCCAATCAGTGAAAGTCGAGAAACGATACATATGAGATACATATAATGCCAATGCTAAAGATTTACAAAATATCATTTTTATTAATAAGTAACACAAAAATAAACTTCAGCAACCGCTTTATAAACAATTTCACAGAAAAACTTAATTTTCTTCAGAACCCCTCCAATTATTTCATTTGGATCGATCAGCTATTGGAAAAATTAATTTTCCTTAGCAATTTAATAACTTCATTTGTTTTAACAATATAAAATTAATCTGTTTATTTCTCGTTGCTTTTCAAATAATTTTCTATTTGTTTAATTCGCTCTTTCATTTCATTTATTTCCTTGATATGTTTCGTAATGCTAGCATCGTTATTCAACATTCTGAAAGTAAATAAATTAAACACCATTTCAATCAGACCGAATGCAGTATACTTACTTTCGTTTCTGTGTTTTAATTTTTTCCCTTAAACGAGATTGTTCCCTCGATTCATCAATTTTTTTATTGGAATCGACCAGCGAATTTTTGTTTCTGTTCAAATTAAAAATATTAGAATGATCTTTATTCGAATAATAATAATAATATATAAATTTATTTATAGTGCAGATTGAGGCAGGCTCAGCTATTCAGAAAATATTCCGTTTTCAAGTTAAAAGGCAAGGCAAATAAAAAAAATTAAATTAATTACCATTTGAATCACTTACTTTTGTTTCTGTATTTTAATATCTTCCCTTAAACAAGATCGTTCACTATTCGAATCATCGATAATTTGATTGGTACCGTGCAGGGATTCTGTGTTTCTGTTCAAATAAAAAATATTAAAATGGATGATTTGTTATGAAAATGTGCATATGTATACCAACCGTTTTTTATTTTCCATAATTTTATCGAGATCGTGCAGCAATTTTTTCTTCATCAAATCGTCCATTCTTTCTTTTCTTCGTTTGTCTTCTTCACTTTCCTTTAAAGTCATCGGCAGGTTTAACGACGGAACCGCGTCAGGTCTTAATTCGCATCTTATTTTCGAATCGTCGAGTAGCCTGTATTTCAGCGAGAAGTCTTCTTCAGTAAAGTGAGCCGAACATATTCTCGAATGTGTCGTGTTGAATTGCTTTTTTCTTTTGCATTTGATTATCCACTGTTTGCGGATTTCTTCATCTTTGGGAAATGAAAAGTATTTAAGTTTTCTTTGTAGGATGTCTTTGCCGCGTTTGGTTTTGCTGTTGTTATTTTTGCAATTAACTACTGCACACCAGACCATTTTTTTTTCAATTCAATATTTTATATCACTCAAGTAATACAATGTACATTTAACTCCATGGATATTATAATAGAACTTACAACACCCAAACACTGCACTTATGAATATTTTATGACGTCACTTTTTTTATAAGAAAGTAAATACACATACTATAGATAACCTAGACTATACAATATGGTAAATACACATGAATATTGCAGCTAAGCGCAGTGGCGTAACTGAAATGACCCCGCGGCCCGCAATTGTCGCATCAAACAAAACTGTGACATTGACAAACATAAGAGATTGTGTACATTGTAGTTTGCACTGCTTTTTCGATTATGTTAAATGATGTCATTGTATGCATGCGACGCTATTGTATCACGGCTATTATATGCATTTGCAAATGATAGGCTATACTGTGCCCGACCGCGGAGACGAGGTGCTTCGTAGTGTTTCTGTGAGTTTCGTTGCAATCTTGTGCGTTTCGGTACATTTTGTTGCGTTTCGCGGGGTACTGTGCGTTCCGTGACTTTTCGGTGCGCTTTGTGATGTTTCACTGCGTTCCTGGGAGATTTGGTGTTTTCTGTACATTTTGCTTTGTTACATTGCCTTTCTGTACGTTTCGTGGCACTTTGGTGCGTTTCGCGGCGTATTTATGCGTTTCAGTGCATGTTGCTACGTTTTGCGATGTTTCACTGCGTTTCCATGCATTTCTGAGTTTCGGTTTATTTACGTTTGCGACGTTTCTGATTTTCGGTCTTAAATATGACACAAAAAATACGTCATTATGACGTTGAAAATTAGACGTCATTTGTTTGATTAAAAATGACATCTATTAGACGTCATATGACGTTATATTCACGAATATTACCAAAAAATGACGTGACACTGCTGATTGGGATTGGTTCATGTTGGTGAATTTTTGTCCGTTTTGATGCACCTTTCGATATTTTGCTGGATCAAACCAGAAATTTCTGTGGGTTTCCATGCGTCTGAGCTATTTGCGTACTTTTTAATTGCAATTTGGTTCGTTTCGAGACATTTCGGTGCATTTTTCTATGTTTTGCACATGCTGGTGCGTTTCAGAGCGACAATGTTTACACATCCTTTGTGAGTACAGGGGTACACAATGGAGTTTTTTATTTTAGGCTTACACAGCTCGTACGATCTAAAAAGAGATGGTTATATCTACGATCTAATTTGTCTCATTCGGCAGCTATAACACGGTCATTTCAATTACGTCTGTATACAGTTTCCTGTTTAAAAATGAAGGTAGTTTTATAAAATAAAATGCATTTTTGACATTTATTTCTGTAAACATCGATAAGCGAGCGGTATCTTGCTACCCAGCCAACAAAGGCACGTCATTTTTTGTCATATTTTACGTCATTATAACTTAAAATAAGACGACAAAAAGACGAAAATATGTCGGCTAAAAATTGACATAACTTAATGCTGTGAAAATTACGTCAGTTTTTGATGTAAAATAGACGTGTTTCTATCTATTAAATAAACTTTCATAGATGACGTTTACATATGAATTGTGATTGTGTGGTAGCGTGTGCACAAGATACTAATAGCAGAAGTTAATGGAGGATGCGGCGCACCTCGTAGTTTGACGTGTACGCCAATATGGCATCGAAAATATAACATCTTAAAAATGACACAATAATGGCAAAAGATACAGTTGTAGATACGCGACGTCACACTATTAGTGCATATTGTGTATCCTCGTTTCTATTTAGTTTTAGACTACTGATTGAAAGGACAAACATATAGGCTTTGGTACTAAGAAAAACAAGTGATTTTATTCTTTACTTTTTATACATTTTCTTGTTTAACTTCTTCTTTTTTAATGTTTAATAATTTCTCTTCTTTAATTTTTAATAATTTCTCTTCTTTAACTTTTAATAATTTTTCTTCTTTAATTTTCATATTTAATCGTTCCTGTTTTCTGATACGTCTTTCTTTGTTTTTTTCTTTTCTTTTCATTTTCTCTATCATTTTGCTTTCAATTTGTTTTTTAATTTTACGTTGGTGAGATTTTTCGTGCTGCTCCAAAGCATGTTTATCCCAAAACCCATGGTTGCACAATTTACAAGGAAATTGATACTTGGTATGACGGATCCGGATGTGCGTCATCAAATGTGCAGTTCTGGTAAATTGCTGGCCGCACTCTTCACAGGCACATTCGACATGCACCTTCATATGTTGAACTTTATCCTCATTCGTATGAAATATTTTTCTGCATAAATCACATTTATACGACACAGGAGCATGTCGTTTTTTATGTATATCTAAAGAAGCAAGCGTATAAAAACTCAATCCACATTGATTACATTTATTCGTTTCTTCATTCAAATGTATCGCCTCGTGATATCGTAAACTATTAGGATCGCCAAATCCTAAACCGCAGCGACATATAAATCGTTGTTTGTGTTCTTTGTTATCAGGAATAATATTTTCTTCGGGTTTAACGTTCTCAATTGAAATTTCGCTCTCTTCCATCTTAATGCTGACATCAGAAAAAACAGTTTCGATTGCTTCATTCATTTCTACAGATTCATTTTCTTTGGTGCCATTTTCCATTTTTATTTCTTGCTTTACATTGGGCGACTTGCTAAAAAATGATTTCATAAATTTTAGTGTATTAATGCTATATTCAGAATAGTGAAAATGGTCTATACTAGTGTTGCCTAACCCACAAACTGTGACAAGTATCAATGTGGTTCACAACAAGCGATGAATTTTTTCGATAAATTTACTTATTGTACTAATGGTTCTTACTAATTAATTTTATACATATATGTTTTGATATCTATAAATTAAAATTTACGTCTGAGAAAAAAGAATTCAAATGTAGTGTGCTTTACCATCTACGATTCTTGTTGTTGCGGCCCCCAAACACTTTTTATTACTAAAATATAGCCCTGTATATGAAAATGGTTCGACACAGTGTTAACACACTCTCTGTTGAGCATATATTTGAATCGGTCAAAACAAAAATTGACCAAGTTAATTCTTGTATTGACAAATTCATTTGTTAACATGTTGAGCGCCGTGAGTATCACCGGTGACTTAACTTGAGGACAGCATAGCCACCGGTGGACATTTGTAAGATTTAATTTCAAGCCTTCATGTCCACGTGTGGGCATGATTTTAATTGACTTTTCTATACAAATCTGTTATGCAGAAGCAAGTAGAGTAGTGTGTGGGTCTGGCAGATAGTCAAGTTTACTGATAAATATTACTCTACTATTTTACTAATAAAAAAGTTAAAAAATTAATCGGTCCCATTTCCGGTGTGGCACTCAACGTGTTAAACTGATCACACAATTTCACACTTGCTAAATTTAATTGATGCTGCTTAAAACCCAACGTTTGCAAAATTATTTTTATACATACTCATTGTTATCTAATGAAACAGCAAATTCTTCATTTAAAATCGAGTCCGATTGTCGATACAATAATTTAAATTTGTATGCGTTTCTGGCCTCGTTAACACAAACCGTGCAAACCGTTTGTGGTTTTTGCTCGTTTTTGTAAATCTAAAATTTCAACTTGAATTAATCAACGGAAAAATGTATTCAGCTCGAAAGTTACCTTGTTATCGGTAGAGATATTCAGCAATTCGATTATCGATAATTTGTTTCCGTCTATGCTCAATTTCTCGGACAGGGGTAAATGATTGGTTTCATATTTCAAGCAAATTCTGCATCTTTCCATTTTGTAAGCAAATATATCACTTGTTGAAGCCATATTGATGTTTTTTGTAAACACCACAGATCTTGAACACAGTATGTATGTTGTTACACATAGATCATACAATTGAATTGTCACCAAATGTCTTGGACAAAATTTAAAAAGCAACAAAATTGTTGTTTTAATCAAGTCCCATTTTGATTTTTGCGGAATGGTCGAACCCTTGAAACACCTTGAACTAAGCAATAATCTATGGCAATAATAAAATGTTGTACCCAGCGTTTGTTGTGCAGAATACTTATATTTTAATATTATTCTAGTTCTTGTAGTTCTAACCTAAACTAACTAACTGGTCTGCCTATAACACAAACAGCTGATAAATAACATAGACAACCACCTAGCTCATAGATAACTAACTGGGCTGGTGGTTCGGATATATGGTATATCAGTGTCGATTTAGTTAATGTTGCGCGTACAGATGGCGACAGGTGTCATAAAATGAGCGATTAATAATAGATATTTTAACGCGCATTCATTTTGGATATGATTAATCGAAATTAATGCGAGTGTTGATTAAATTTTTATTGCTTTTTAAAAATATTCAGCTAATCTAAATTATTTGTACCACAAAATTTCAAATCGTAACGTAATTTACAATTATTAAAATAGCATCGACGTTTTTAATGGCCATCAATAGAGGCTATTAACGGTCCCCTGTCAATAAATTAAATATACTATTTAATAAACGATCAAGGGAAATATTTATTTAATCAATTAGTTTATTAGTGAGAGCAATTAATAATGGAAACTGTGTAAAGCACGAATGAGCAATTTTGGTGGTAATCTACCAAAAAACTAATATGACGCCAATATAATAATAGTAATAGTCTTAGAACAAACATAACTTATGTTCTAAATATTATTTTAAACCTAGGTTTATGTTTATTGAAATCGGGACAAACATTTTTATATCAAAATCTACTTTTTTGTGTATTTGAAGAGAAATAACATAAAAAACTTGCCCATTTACTCAATTTTTCTATCTTGCAACTTATACCCTCTAGATTAAAGATTAAAATAAAACAGAAATAAAATTAAAACATTTTATTTACAATATTTTAGCTATTATTTTCGTTCTTATGTTGAGTCGCAAGATGCGACCGAAGACAATGCGCCTGACTAAATCTATTTCCACAAATATGACAAACATGCCGTTTCTCTCCAGTATGACTCAACATATGCACCCGCATATTCGATTTTCTATTGAACTTTTTACCGCATACATCACACGCAAAATCAGCTTTACCCGTATGTGTTAACATATGTTTTTTCAAGCTGCTGGAAGTCGTGGTACGCAGATCACAAATGGAACATTTATGAGGCTTGATGCCGGTGTGCGTTTTTAAATGCGCAGTTAACGTACTCTGCCGCTTAAACATGCCACCGCATTGGGTGCAATGAAAATTTCTATCGTCCGAATGTACGTGAATATTATGCGAATACAAACTGGTTTTCAGCGTGAAACGTTTTCCGCATTTTTGACACTCAAACGCTTTCTCGCCGGTATGGATGAGGATGTGCTTCTTTAAATTTTGCGAATTCGCGAAATTGTTGCCGCAATATTCGCAAGTGTGATTCCGTTTGTTAGCGTGCGTCGCAATGTGCGCCCTCAAATTTTTGTGCCGCGAAAATTTCTTTCCGCATATCGTGCAGGGAATATTTCTCATATCTTTATGTTCACGTTCCATGTGTTTGCCCAGTTTCAAGGCGTTTTCAAATTCGTACTCGCAATATTTGCAAGTCCTCGACGATATTGGATTTTTTTCTTTGTAATGGCGTAATATGTGCGCCTTTAAACCGTATTTGTAAGCAAACGTTTTCGAGCACAACGGGCAAATATGGGAATCTACGGATTTATCGATGTCACGTAAATGCGATTTTAGAATTTCGTCCACGTTTTGTCCGTCTACATTGAAGATTTGCATTTCATTATTATCAGTTTGTTCGTCGATACTTCCATTGAAATTTTTATTTAATGCATCCTTATTGTCGACAAAATTTTCTTCGATTCCATCGATATTTTCATCTAAATAGTTATTTTCATCAAAAAAATTTTCATCTAATAAATTGTCATCTTTTGCAATAATATATTTATTTAAGTCATCGTTGCTGTCTTCGATATTTTCGTCCTGTATATTGGTGCTGCTGTCAATTATATATTTATTTAGTTCATCATTTTCAATATTTTCATTGTTAGTTTTGTCAATGATATCTTGTATACTCTTACTTTTGACAATACAAGCATCTACGTTGCTTATTTGATTTATTCCGTCATAATTTTCTTCGACATCTTCATTTTTTATTTCCTCCATATCGTTTCTAAAATATTTCTTTGAATTATTTAATTGTGTTTTGTGGAAAAAATGTCTTATTTGTGAGCAAGCATGAACTTACTTTTCACAAACATTCTCAATATTGTTTAACTCATTCGTCAAAATTGCATCCGAACGTTCGCATTTTAATTTAAATAAGTAGGCACTGGTAGCATCATCTGCACATGTTTGACAGATCCTTTGCGGTTTCTTGTCATCAATAAATATCTAAAATAAAAAAAAATTAAAGAATAGTTCTTTTTGTTTGTGTGTTCAGGACTGTTCTGAACATGTTCTGGTGGTCGTTTGTATGCCATAAGTAGTTTACATTTTGTTCGTTTGAGTTCTCCGAATACGAATATTTTACTCTTCGTCTCGAGAAGGAGAAAACAATTAGGCAACTTGGATTAACTTGCCAAAATTTAATATTATTATTTCTGATTTTATTAACGAATATGTTATTATAGCTAGAATTTTACTATTTTGTATAAATTTGTATAAATAACGTAAATTGTTAATTTTTTACCTCGCAGTATAAATAATAAAAATGAACAAACAAGCCAAATTATAACTCAACTGTCACTGTTAACTTTCCAACTTGCCCAATATCTGTTTGTTAGTAAAGTTCAGTTAATGCGAACTCTCCTGAACAGTGGCGTAATACGGAACTTTTTCGGAGCAGACAAACGAACAAATGTTATTTGGTATGCAATAATTAAATATATCAACCTTAATATCGGTAAATGCATTTAACAAATCTGATATCAACAAAGCACTTTGTTCAATGAAAACGCTATCATTTAGCGACAAACAGCTAACGATATCCATCAAACAGATTCGACATCGTTGATTGCCGTCGATGGGTTCAATTTTAACATCTACAGATTCAATTTCATCGTCCTGACCGTCCATTTTCTTAACGTGCGAGAAAAACGATAATAAATCGTAAAACCACGGTCTTGATTTGTAGATCAAGGTTTTGTCATCGATTTTCTTTTTCACCCTGAAGAATTGTGATCGGAGCGATTGGATTTTCTTCTGGATGTCGATTGTTGTCACGAATATGCCGGGAAACGTATGCACTAATTTTAATTTGATGCCTTCGTATAATTTCGTTCTCTCGTTTTTATCTTTATAGCTCAGCAATTCCGGTGTGTACAAACATTTGTGAGATTTGTAACTTTCGACTAAACATCTGATGATGTCTCGGGTCCACACTATTCTTTGATCGTCCATTTTAAAAAAGTGCTGCTTCAACAATAAATGATATTCATTTAAATTGCAAATGCATTTTTATTTAATTTATTAATATAAAATAGGAAGCAACCATGGTAAACAAACATTTGTGTTTGACATATGATATTTGTGTCATAGTGTTCCAGAAGTCAACACTGATGTTCCAAACTGTACCATTTGCACTTATGCAGGGCCGGCTTCGGCACATTTTCGTCGATTCGAAATAACTTGAAATGTTTTATTACGTTTTATTCAGAACAATTTTTTGTATGCTAGCTAATATATAATATTTATCTAAATTATTTTATGCTTTTTGTTTGATTTTATTTCACATTTTTATTATTTACGTTTTTGACATTTTATTTTTTGTTCTTTTTTACAGGTCTTGGTCTTTTTTGTTTATTTGATGTTTTTGATTATTGATTTTTTTTACTTTGTTAAATACAAAAAGTGTGTTAATTTTCATTTCAGACGGAGAGAGATTTTTTTATTGTAATTTTTTTAAATATTTTTGTTTGGTTTATTTTACTTCGATTTTGACATTCACCCTGTAAAAATCAATAACTACTTACCGTATCTATTTATTAAATTTCATACTTATATATATATATATTAAGTTAATATATATTATGGTATTTCAAGATTTTATCACCGTTTTTAAATAATTTAAATTTAAATCCATTGAAAATAATTTTTATTCAAGTAAAAACAATTTTAAATATTTTTTATTATCTACATACACGAGCGGACTGGCCTTTAAATTTTTGTATGAAAAAATATAATTGGCCCAGAAAGATATCGCAACTCTAGAGCTCACATATATACTAATCGGACTTAACGGAAAATTTTCCGCCCCTTTGTACATAGTATTAATAACTTATTGCAAACAATATAATTTATTTTTGTTATTATTCTTTATTTTCATTGTCTAAAATCTATGTCTTCATTTCATCGGCTTTAGTTTTAACAACAATTTGATGCTGTGTTGCCATATGCGATCTTAAACAATGCGCCTGACTAAATCTATTCCCGCAAATATCACAAACATATGGTTTCTCTCCGGTGTGCGTCATCATGTGCACTTTCAAACTACTTTTCCGAACAAAATTCTTCCCACAAACATCACATTTAAAATCGAATTTCCCTGAATGTATTTTCATATGTCTCTGCAAAGTACTCATATCTCTCGCAGACGTACTGCACACTGCACATTTAAATGGCTTTTCTTTCGTGTGCACCCGTAAATGCATAGTTAAAGCGCCGGCCCGTTTGAAATCTGCACTGCAATGCTTACATTTAAAATCTCGTTTATCCGAGTGCAAATACAAGTTGTGAGTATACAGACTCGATTGGTGAGAAAATTGTTTGCCGCACAACGTACAGGAAAATGGTTTTTCTCCGGTATGAATGCGGTGATGCTGCTTCAAATTGTGAACGGTGGAGAAAATATTCCCGCAATATTCGCACGTACAACTTTTATCCGTGTGCGTATGTTGATGGGTCCGCAAATTATTTTTCGTCATAAATTTTTTATCGCATTTGTTGCAAGGTATCTTCTTCATTTCGTTGTGTTCACGTTGGGAGTGTTTGCCCAATTTCACAGAGCTATCTCCCACGAAATCGCAATATCGGCATTTGAACAGTCTCAAAGGTTTTTTCTTACGTTGGTTTTTATGCAGCCATAAATGGTTCGATAGATGCTGCCGCCTTTGGAATTTTTTATTGCATATCGTGCATGTATACGGTTTGTGGTTTTTCTTTTCGATGGAAACGTTAGAATTTATTTCTTCGTTCTTATTCGAATGATCAGCGTCACTTTCTACGATAATTTTTTCTGCATTTATTTCTTCATGTGGCACATTTATTTCTTCGTTAATATTTGATTTGTTGGTGGAAATATCCATTTCTCGGAAATCCTTTACAGTGTCTTCTTCCTTATCCATACTTTCTTCATCGATATATATATATTCTTCTTTAATTTCATCCATGCTGTAAGTATAAATATATTTAAATTTATTTCGAAAATAATTTGCTTTGGATGGAAAAAAATCCAGACAATATTTAACTAACGGACTATTTGTATAAAGACACTTTTACAAATCACATTTCCAGTTTAAGCAGAAATAACATAATTTTTTTAATAAAACACCCTCTACATGAATTTTAAAGCTCCTTCAGAGACTGCGAACTAATAATTTATTGCGAATAATTAGCGCTGGTTGAGGGAGTCTTAATGAAATCAAATTATATACAGGGTATTCCATGAAAATTTAATGCTACTTTCGGAGCTATTAAGTGTGTTCAATAATGATTGTTACTTGCAGCTGATTGTATTTTAATCACAAACATAACGTATGGTGTGTTCATTGTTTTTGCACATATATTTTAATGTTCTGCCAGTGGAAAGCATCACCTGAATAATTTTTATAAGCAGGAAATTCAAGCACTTATCAATCGTTATTGCATGCACTGTAGAAGATCTTATTTACTGTATTTTTCATTAAGGTAGCCTACATTTAAGCACTGCTAGAAATACTTACTCGACATAATTATTTTCATTTATTAGCATATTGAACAATTCATCAGCTAAAATAATATCCGATCGCTCACATTTTAATTTAAATTCGTAAGCAATTTTAGCTACATCTCTGCACGACGCACAAATCATTTGCGGTTTATTTGTTTCTTCGTCAAACTAAACAAAAATACATCAATATTCATTTCATATTAAATAAAGCCAAAAATACCTTAACATCCGCAATAGATGCTAATAATTCAAAAATAATTATATCTTCCTGCTGGATGCTAATATTACTATCCAACTTGACTACGTCGCTTGTCGCAATTAAACAAACCCTACATCGTTCGTTAAGTTGCAATCGTTTTTTATCCAATATAATGTTATCATCCGCGGAATCGTCAAACCGTTCATTTTCGTCGTTGCTCATTCCAATGTTTGTGCCCCATATTATTTGCATCTGTTGGAAACACCATAAAGTGGATTCATTTTTGGCACTTTGTTGTTCTCTATTGTATTGTGACTTGAGCGATTGCATTTTTTTTCGGATGCCGTCGATCGTCAGTTTGACGTACGGAAATTCCTTTATTATTTCTGTTCTTATGTTTTGCATTGCAAGTCTTCGCTCCGTTTTATCATTATGTTCTGGTAATTCCGGAATGTATAAAAGAGGATGATTCTTGTAATTTTTCAAAAGACACATTACTAGAGGTTGTGTCCAAATGAATCTGTATGCCATTTTTTTACAAAATTTCAATTTTTGGTTATATTATTATCATGAGCATCCACACCAGTTTTAAGGAATTAGTATCAGCCACCATGTTGTTTTGTGTCATTGGTCATGTGCAGGTACACAGCCGTATATTGTACAGGACCGGCTTAGGAGAAAATCAGCGAAGTGGGGAAAACAAAACCCACGTGATATATCAGAAAACTAACCTTATACATATTTACCAGTGACACAGATGTTTTGTTGACCTTTTTGGTTATACAAATTGAGAATTTTATGCTTTTTTTCTCTCTAAAACTACTTACAAATCACTTCATACTGATTGACACTGATCAGGTCTGTTTTGTTTCCCATTTCAACATCTTAAATGCGCCATCTATTGGTTCTTCATTTTCGCCTATACATAATTATTTAAATGAATTGATAGTACTAAAATGTTTTCTTTTGGTTCAGGCAAGTTTTTAACCTATAAATACTTTTTTGATTGATTGCATGTACTACGGAGTTTCGGTAACGATACATTTTTCTATTAATTGACTTAATTATATTTGCCAGAAATTGCAGAAATTGTATCTAAATCCATGCACCCATTTTAGAATAATTTGAATTAATCGATCTCGGCCCATTAAAGCCAAAAGAGATTGAGCAAGAACATTACCATTTAACTTAAAATTGGTGCATTTATGTTGATAAAATTTTCCATTAATTGTCTTAATTATACTTGGCAGAAATTGTACAAATTTTATCAAAATCCATGCACCCATTTTAGAATAATCTAAATTAATCAATCTCGGTTATATCATGAATAGCTCTTGGCACCTTTCTTGTTTCATAAGGCTTTTCCGACACTCGTCTATTGAAAACACACTTGTGCTTGAATAAGTCACCTTCTGTATTTGATAACACAGTTTGATACCTATTCTTATTTACTTCTGCAACAATAGGAGTAGGCAAGTAAATAGCTTCTTGGGATTGGGAGGAGTTCAAGTTTTGTATATGCACTATAGGAGAAAATCAGAAACTAATAGATGGCACTTTTGAGACGCTGAAATGGAATTGCAACTGTCACTGTCAAAGTGCATTAAAATAACCTTCCTTTTCCCTTTTATGTGAGCAATGGCTGCCAAATTAAAATTCATTTCACATTGACTGACATTGATCACATGAGTCTTGTTTTCCCATTTTTAGCAGTTACAAAATTTAACACCGGAGGGCTGATTTTCTCCTATAAAGCAATTTTTAAATAATAAATTCGTTTTTAAACAAAATGTTATGAATTCCTAGTAAAATATGAAACAATCAGATATAATTCAATTTTTATCATAAAAATCACAGATAATTCTACAATTAATAATACATAAATTATGAAAAGAATCTTTATTTAAATTAATTTATTTTTTTCCATGAATCACTAGATGATTCCTTAAACAATGTGCTTGTATAAATCCTTTCCCACAAACATCGCATACATATGGGGTTTCACCAGTATGAATCATCATATGCACTCGTAAATTTGAATTCCTGTTAAATTTCTTCCCGCACTCTTTACATTCGAACTTGCATAGACCGGTATGCGTCATCATGTGTCTTCGCAAACTACCTTGTGCCATAAGAACGACCCCGCACAATGTACATTTGTATTCCCTTTTCGATTCTTCCAAGTGAGTTTTCATGTGTATTCTTAAAGTGCCTTTCCTTTTAAACAGTTTCCCGCATTTCGAACAAACTTCATCTTTCGTTTCCGTGTGTCCGATTTGGTGGGCGTGCAAGCTCGAGCTTTGCACGAAAGTTTTTCCACAGGTCAAGCAAAGGTACGGTTTCTCTCCTGTATGCAATCGAAGGTGCGTCTTGAGATTGCAGTATAACGTAAACGCCCTTCCGCAATATTCGCATGTGTGTCGTTTTTCGCCGGAATGTATGACCATGTGCAGCCGCAGATTGACTTTCTTGAAAAATTTCTTACCGCATATATTACACTTGAGAGTTTTTTTATCGTCGTGTTCTAGGTACTTATGTTTTGCGAGCTTGATATGTGTTTCTGCAACAAAATCGCAATAGCAACATTTGATCGAGTTTAGCATGTTTTTATGTCCTCGCCGAAGGTGTCTCTGCAAGTTCATCAATTTATTGAATATTTTATTGCATTTTGTGCATTTCCATTCGCTGTCTGATAGTTTTTCTCCATCGATTATTATCATTTTTTCTTCTGTTTTATAATTATCTATGATTTCTACTTTCTCGATATTAGTTTTTGCATTTTCTGCATCTTCTTCGATATTCTGTTGTTCAATATTTTGCTTTACTTCTATATTCTGAGTTTTTTCTTCAACGCTTGTTTCTTCAACGTTCATTTCTTCAATAAAAATTTCTTCCTTCATTTCGTGGATGTATCTGAAATTTTAGATATTTTTTAAATTATGCTACGGACTTTCGAAATAAATACATTATCCGAATACTTACGCTAATTGCAATTCATCAACTGCCAACAAACTCAAAAGTTCGTTATTTAAAATTTTGTCTGATCGCTCACATGTCAGCTTAAATTTGTACATATTTCTAACTTCGTTTGCGCAAGTGATACACATCGTCTGTGGCTTTTCATCGTCTGGAGCAACCTAAAAAGTTTGTCTTTAAAAATAAAATATTAATTTTGTACAGTTAACAGGTTCTAGTTTGTTTATATCACTTCTAATAAGTTTACACATTTCGAAAAAAGTCGGCAAATGACATATAATACATTTAATTTTGCAAGGAGAATATAAAGAATTTCCATTGTTTTAATATCTTAATAATAAATTGGGATCCTCTCGAGTACATCAAGAACGCTATCATAATACTGTATATTATACATTTAATATATAATTTACATTATTCACCTGAATATTAGTGAACATAACCAATAATTCTGATAACGACATACTATTCTCCTCGATTAAAATTTGATCCTCTAGCGATAGCACACAACCACTCTGCATTAAACAAACTCGGCACCTTTCGCTCGGTGTAATTGTGTACGTTTCAATGTCCAGAGGATCCGTTAATACTTCTGGAATACATTCGTATCTCATAGAATTACCAGCCGATACATTATACGCATTTTGTTCGGTTAAAAATGTTAACTTGTCGAAACACCACCATTTGGACTTGAAAATTTTATTACCCGTGGCACCGCTTGCTATAGATCTTTCAATTTTCCTGACTTCCTTGATGTACTGCGTTCTGACAGATTGTATTTTCTTTCGAACATCATCGGGAGTCAAACCTTGGTGGGAAATTTCAGGGAATTTTTGTAATATATTGCCATGGATTTCTTTGATAACCTTTTGACGTTTTGTCTGGTCTTTATATTCCGGTAAATCTGTGCGGTATAATAACTGATTGGTTTTGTAATTTTCTATTAGATACGATACCAAATCGTGTTCCCAATTGATCGGTTGTATCGAATCCATTTTAATCGTGTCCATTTCTTACGATTAAATCGCTTGTTTTGATGGTTTTCCAGCCGGGGGTCATAATCATATCCGAATTGATTGCGCTAGCGCCGAGTGTTCCATTCTCGTTCTGGCGGAACAGTCCGGCGGACGAAAAATTATTGATTTAAAAATAAATTGTTTAAAATCAGAATTGGTAAGACTGGTTATTATCCGGTTTAAATATATTTGAATATATCGATACTAGGTGGGAAATTAATATAACACAAAACTCACAGAATATTCCTATAATTAAAAAATAATTAGGTACCTATATATGTATATACTTTTTTAGAATTGTTTTTTTAACTTTTTTACTGTTTTTGTAAATTATTTTGCAGTTTATTTTGCATAATTAAATTGAAAAACAAGGTGTGCTATATTAACATATAGGATGCCGCATTGGCTATATTATGCCAAGTTTTTTATTTAATTAATTGAAATAGTTAGTAATTTGTTTATCAGGGCCAGAACGTGCTACTTTGCTACTTTGTTGAACATTCCGAGAGCTGCGAGAAGAGCGAGGCGAGCTTCAAGCGAGGACAGCAAAGTGTATTTCGGCCTTTGAACACAACATTTTTTAGGCGGTTGCAGTTTAACATTTAATTGATTTATGTTTAAAAGACTACATTGACAGTCCCAGGAAAATTAGTGTTTTTCAGTAGGGAACTGTCACTCGCAGTAAATGCAAACGCCAACTTTCAGATCCACGTGCGGCCAGAAACTTTTGCTATCAGATATAACAAAAAAAAAATTTAACTCAAAAAATATTTTTATATTATTTTTGTTTATATTTAAAAGTAAAACAATGAAAGTATTGATTATATGAAATATATGTATAGCTTATATACATAAACAAAAGTAAATCATCATTTTCCTTTTTAGAAATGGTATAAGTTGCTTGAATTTTGTTTCGTCTATATTGTCATGAACACACATTGTTAATTTTACCATAAGCTATTCGGCGACTTAATTATCTTTGATCTTTCATTAAAATACGCCATCATTACAGTTTCGTTAATATCGACTACTTTTTTGGAGACTACTTTTTACATATCCTATATGTTCTTTCATATCTTGCCTTCGGTTTTTCTGGCAGTAATGCAGCTCGCGCATCATTCATTGGCAGCGCTCTCAATTTTCGTTAAATCTTCAAAGTCACTCATTTTATAGCAGAAGCAATGAATTACAATACATTCACTTCTAATAACTTCATTGGTTCACCATTATACAAAGACACTTTATATTTTTGTTTTAATCAATTAGTTTTACTATGCACATCGCCTATTTTGTGCATTAAGCACATACATTTGACTTCTCACAAATGGAAATGTCAAAAATAATTACGAATTAATAATGGTTTTCTTTCTTGGCAGCTACAAAAATTTTATGTGCAACTCGTAATGTTAGTTTCTCTTCTGTCTTTCGTGGTTTACAAACAGCAAACCTCAGACAGAAAAATTTACTTACCTTACTTGCTACACAAATAACTTATCCAAACATGGTAACTACGTAAAATTAGTGATTGCTATTGGCCTAATTTATGATAAATTATATAATCAATATAATATAATATCTCCGTCTATGGCGACTTTATTCGATGTCAGCTTGGTAACCTACATTCCCTGAGGTTCTTTCTCCTGAAAGTTTTTCTTTGCGGTCGCTACTTTGGACTTTTTGGAGAACCCTCCTTCATTATCTAACAAGTCCAAGGAATTACTTCTGGAACATACCCTACCATTATTGACTATTCTCTAACACATCATTTGGTTGACGTTTTTGTCCATTCAATTCAGAAAACGGATAAAGAAGACACAAATTTAAAATTTGAAATTGTGCAGTCTTTTATTGAACATCCAAGACACCGATAACATAGATAAATTTGAATTACAGTTCCTTTAATATTTACATCAATATATACAAATTCTATAAATTTATACAAATTATTCTAGACAAATATACATCAAATATAATTATTTAATTGAATTGCAAGCTACTCCGATCTATTTAACCATTAATTTATATTGTTTTTTGTCTGTGCAACAATAAGTGACTTTCTAGGCAATGTTGCTGTATGAATCCTTTGCCACAAACCGCACAGACGTGCGGTCTCTCGCCGGAATGCAACAACAAATGCACTTTTAGGGTACTCTCCCGTTGAAACCGCTTTCCGCACTTGTCGCATTTAAAATCTCGATTTCCAGAATGTATTGACATGTGTGAATTGTAAAGGTTTAGATCGCCAAACGTTGTATTACATATTTTACAGTTAAAAGTTTGCACTACAGTTTTGTGTGTTTTGATGTGGTTTTTCAGCCCGCTCTTACGTTTGAAGCTCGCTCCGCACACATTGCAAACTTGATCTTTAATTTCTTTATGTCCGACTTCGTGCACATATAGGCTTGATTTATCGGAAAACGATTTGTGGCATTTGCTGCACGAATACGGTTTTTCGCCGGTGTGAATACGGATGTGGCTTTTTAAATTTGAAATGTGCGCAAAAAAGCAACCGCAATATTCGCATTTATATTTTTTTACACCTGTATGGACCACCATGTGGATGCGCAGGTTTAATTTTTTGAAAAATTTCTTATCACATAACGAGCATGATATTGTTTTTTTATCTTCGTGTTCCCTTTCTACGTGTTTGCTTAATTTCCCCGTGCTTTCTGCAGTGTAATCGCAATAGGTGCACTTTGTCGATCGGTTTTTAGGATCTAAATGACCTCGCCGCGTGTGTTTTATTAAATACAAGCGTTTTTGAAATATTTTACCGCAGGTTTCGCATTTAAATTCCTCTTCAGGTGTTTCATTCGGAGATTTATTCTCGGTCACTTGATCATCTTTTTTATTAGCAACTTCCTCTTTATTACTTTCTTCGTTTTCTTCAACTGACATTACTTCACTTTCTGCAGTCAGCTTGTAAATTTCTTCCAGTATTTGTTTTTCATTGAAACCGTCCATGCTTTGATTTTCATTGAAAATATCTTCCAATTGATTGCATATTTTCTTTTTATCGTTGCCGTTCTCTTCCATATTTTTCAGCAATTTTTCCACTTCCATTATTTCTTTTATGTTGAAAATTTCTTCCAATATTTGTTTCTCGTTGTTGTCGTCTTTCTTTTGATTGATAATTTCTTTGAGAATCTTGTTGTCATTGTAAGCCGTCTCCATCATTTGTTTCACGTTATAAATTTCGTCAAGGATTTGCTGCTCGCTCAGACTCGTTTCCATTTGCCCGTCGTTCAGTGATTCCTTTATTTTGAGAATGTCTTTTTCGCTGAACACTTGCAAATCTTCTTTTGCTTCCATTGGTAAAGTGGGCACCTCTGCGTTTGAATTGACCTCTTTTTCTTCGTTAAAATTTTCTTTTAAATTGTCGAATTGTTTCTCGTCGAACGTTTCTTCTAAATGTTTCTCATCGAATGTAACCTCCAATTGTTTTTCGTCGAACGTATCTTCCAGCTGTTTATCGTCGAACGTGTCTTCTAGTTGTTTTTCGTTCAACGCTTCTTCGATAAGATTCTGATTGTTTTTGTTTATTTCGTCGTTTTGATTTTCGTCTAGGTACTGTTGGTCGTTGAATACTAGTGTGGTGTTGGAATTTTTGTAGACTATTTTAGATCCTTCTATGTTATTATCTTTGATGGTGTTGATGTAGATGTTTCTGTAAATGAAACGGACCTTTTGTTAAAATACAGACGGTTTTGTTCAAACCAAAATATAACAAAAAACTTAAAGAAAAACATTATTTTTATATAATTATTTATTTAATCCATTTATTTTGTCGTTTGTTTATATTTTTTTGATTAATTTTTTTCTTCTTTATTTTCTGTTTATTTTTCTTCGATTCTTTGTTTATTCCGTTGTTTTAATTATGTTTCGATATTTTAGTTCTCGTTTTTTTGCTTATTTTATGTTCTTTAATTTATATTTTTTAATTTGATATTTTTCTTTGTTTTGTATTTAATTTTTTTGATTATATTTTGTTCTTTTCGTTTATTTAATTTATTTTGTATTTGTAAATTTTTTAATTTGATGTTTTTCTCAATTTTGTGTTTATTTTGTGAGTTATCTAATTGTTTGCATTAACTATTATATATATTATATTTCTATTTTTTTTAAATCTCAGCTTATTTACTTTTTTCTTTATGCATATTTTGTTTTTAGTTTTTTTATATGTTTGTATATTTAACGAAACGCAACCCCCGTTGCTATGACTTCCGGAGAGTGAATAAAAATTTAATAAAAATCTGTAGTTGTAATCAAAGTTTTACATCTGCTGTGTGGTCCAAGTACATTCATAATTTTTTTAATTTAATTCTTTTCTATTTCCATTTTTTATTTTGTCATTTCATAAATTTTTATTTTTTTAATTAAATTTTTTTTTATGAAAATGGGATAATTATCTTACCCAGCAAAAAGGTTTTCTTGCAATAAGTTAATCAGTGCTGTATTCATAATTGCATCGGAGCTTTCACAAAGAACTTTAAATTTGTATGCAATTTTAGCGTCGTTAGTGCATGTGATGCAAACAGTTTGTGGCTTCTTATCTTCCGAACAAATCTAAAATGATAATTTTATTTATTATAATTATTAATTAAATTTGAAATTAAATATTATAAAAGTGATAACTTAAAAAAACATCATTATATGAATTAAATGTAGTTAATATAATATCTAATTTACAAATAAATAATTACCGAAATATTTGCAAACATTGTTAATAAATCTGATATCAAAACAGTATTCTCCTCGATGCAAATTTGATCGTGGAGATATAGAACACAAGAGCTTTCCATTAAACACACTCTGCATCGGTGCGTATCAAATTCATCCGAGTTATAAACCGGATCCAACATATTTTCCTGAATATACAAGTCATTATTAATATCCTGCTCGAGTCCATCGTAATTGGAATCTGATAAAAATTGCATGTGGTCATAACACCAAAACGCCTTGCTCGATTTGTTCGTTTTCCTTTTTTCCTTGAGATATTGTCCCTTCAACGTGTTTAATTTTTTTTTAATATCGTCAATCGTCAACGTGTGATTTTCTTCCAGTGGAAATTTTTCCAACAGATTTTTTCTTATCGATTCGAGCGCTAGCTGTCTTTTCACATTGTCTTTATATTCGGCTAATTCCTGGCGGTACAATAATTGATTTTGTTTGTAGTTTTCGATTAGGCACATAACAATTTCCTGGCTCCAAATCATTTTTTCAGTCATTCTTATCGATTGGCACTGTTTTTAATTTTTTTTTAATAGAAAATATGAGATTTTCATTGTCTGTTGATAAGATAAGTGGGTGATGATGAGTGGGAGGAGCGGATTCACCCAGATTTTCCAGCATCCCCAGGGCGCAGAACACTTCAGTGCAGATGGGTTGCGAATGGAAAAGCGCGCGTTCCGCTCAAAACGGCGGGAAATTTAAATGGAATTTTTCATAGAAACATTTTATATAAGCAACAATGTTTCTTTTCGGTGTTATATTGGTTTTGGTTTTAATTTCAAAACAAAAATAATCATTAACAATATTATAAATTCATAACGTTTTAAGTCGAATAATGATAACTTTTTTTGAAATATTTTTATTAATTTCCTTTGAGTTTCAAAACGTTTCAGTCAAATAAAACTGCCTTTTTTTAAATTTTTTCAATGTTCTTTGCATTTCACAACATTTTAAGTCGAATACTTAAAAAAGAAAGTTTTTTTTTAATTCTCTTAAAATAACTTTTTTTTTTAATTTTATTAATTTTAATTGCGTTTAGAACGTTCTGAAACGCAAAAAAAATTAATAATATTTTTTCAAAAATAAGTTGTCATTATTCGACTTAAAACGTTCTGAAACGTGAAAAACGTTGATAAAAAATTTTCAAAAAAATTATTTGTTTTTATTTGACTTAAAACGTTTTGAAATGCTAAAAAAGAAGAAACTCGTGTTAATGTAGTGCTTATGTTTCACCCATGCAGATTATCACTCTCGCAAATCTAAATAAATAAATTTTAACATTTTTCCTTTGTTTCAGCTACTGAAATTCAAAACATCCAAATAGGAGACGGAGATATTCCCCAAAATATTGAGATTCCGATTTATATGATATTCCCGAGACTCTTCACTTGTCCTACATTAATTAAGGTCAATTTCAAAATAGGTAGGTATATTGGTGTAAGGTGATATCCATGTCAGCAAAGACACGTCACATTTACGTCATTTTTTGGTCATAGTTGCATTGTGATCTAAAACATGACAATGTCAGGGACCAAACACGATATTTAGAAACGTGAAATTGACGTAACTTAATAACGTGAAATTCATTTATTGCCGTAAAATAGGCGTGCTAGTATTTTTTCAATAAACTATATAAAAACATTCACCTCTACCCATTCGACGTGAAAAGTAAGTCAACATGACGTGTTCGAAATTATGACAAAATTCATCATTATTACGTCGAAAATGAGACGTTATTTGTTCGACTAAAAATGACGTGATTTATTGTCATATAACTTTATATTCACGAATACCACTAAAAAATGGCGCGAATGTGACGTGATTCTGCTGGGTAATGATATCTTTTATCTGCTATACTGCATATTTGTTTCAGAATTTGAGATCAACATCGTAATTGTATTCCAGGACGATCATTTGGTTACTGAAAACTTTCCCATTATGCTTACAAGAGAACAATAATGAATTTTACATGTTATGAGATCAAATGCACCAAAATTTTGACAGAAAATATTTGATTTATTGCAATTTTTTAATGGTAATTCCCAACCGACACAATTTGGTTATAAAAAAGATTTATATTTCTGACAAATTATGCAGCTTTATATACATGCCGATTTGTAAGTTTTTGTCACATACTCAATCCGCCTGTATATTCATCCGTTTCCTTCACTTATATCGTATTTATTTGTTATGGACAAATACAGTTTCTGCACTAAGCGTTAAAACATAAATAAAAAGACAAAAAATATTTTTTTATTAAATGTGGTATTCCTCATGTGCGACAAACTTCTTTCTCAATACAAACCATTTCTAGCAAAAACTCTGGGTTAACTCGGAAAATATCAAATAGACTATTATTATTTCAATATCAATTTATTGTGTAAAGCAGTTTTGTATATAATGTATAAAGACATAAAAATATTATTTTTTTACAAAATAGAGATTATGCTAAACTTAACAATATTATTGAATTGCACTACAACTACAAACAAAATTTTTATCATTAAAACTTATACAAATATCCATATATCAAAATAACCATTCTATACTTTTATACAATTCATTGTTTTTGTTTTTAACTTTGGAAGACATTATACAAAGCAACACTAAAAATAATACTAAAACAAAAATGGAGCTTCCTGAGGTTAAAATATAAATAAAATATTAAGTATTCTTAAATCTTTTTTTGGCAATTTGGGTTACTTTAATGAAATCACGGATGGAGCTGTTCTGCGATTTGAAAAATAACACGTTTTAAAAAATGTAAATAAAATAAAAAAGACACAGCGTATGTGTTTTATTTAATTTAAAATCTTGTTTGGACAAATAAAAACCTCCTCAATTGATAATTAAAATATTAATGTAATATTCGTTTGCTCAAGTGTGTTTGGTTATGTTGAATAGAAAATCTATCAAGAAACACTTTATATATGCCCGTACCTTAGACCATATAATAATATACAAATGTCTTCACGCACAGATATATTTAAGAAATATTAAGTAAATTACTAAAAAATTATTTTGATAACGGACTTTGTTAAGAATAAATAATCATCATGTCAAGTCAGTATTGGCAACAACTGATCTTCTTTTAAATATCGACATATGATGTAAAAAAACTTGATAATTTACATGAAACTTCCATGCAAAATTATGATAACGCTGGTCTCAGGTTCGTAGTCAGAAACAGCTTCCAAACCGCTTTATTTAAAGTTACGGTATATTATGCCACTCGTGCTCTCAGTAAACTAGAGCGAGATGACAATACATTATAGTTATTCTTCTTGATAAAGTTGTTATTCAATGGATAGTTATTTAACCAATTTGTTTGAGTGAACATCTCAATAGTAGCATTCACTGTAAAACTCTAATATTAAAGTGTTCATTTTAAGGCACTAATTACGTTCACGTTTAATCGCTCTCACATTTGTTTTCTTCTGAGTCTTTTTTTCTCTAGATTTTTCATTGTTGGCATGCTTTTTGCTCATATGATCGACGAGTTGTGCGGCTCGGCAGAAACTCTGAGGACAAAAATCGCATTGATGGGGTTTATTAACGGCGTGCGTAAGCATATGCCGGTTTAAAACGTCATTCCGACCAAACACTTTCTTACACAAATCACATTCATATTGCTTCTCTTTCGTGTGGATCATCATATGTTTGGTCAGATTATGTGCTTGCTGGAAACGGTTGCCGCATATCGAACAGGGAAACGGTTTTTCACCAGTATGGACACGTACGTGACGTTCCAAATCACACGGTTTTCTAAATTGTCGATCACATATTTTACATGTGTGCACTTTTTTTAATTTTGGTTCGATTGTAACAGGAGCGAGCTGATGTACAGGTTTGTGTTCTTTTAAATCTTGATATAATTCAAATCCTTTTTGGCATATGTGGCAAGTGTACGGTAATTTGCCGTTATGGCGACGTACGTGAGCTGTAAGAGCTTCTAAACATATAAAATTAGACGGACACATTGTGCATGTGTAGGGTTTTTTGCCGTTATGTGTGGCCATTCGATGTTTCTGCAATAAATATCTCGCTGAAAATAATTTCGAGCAGATTTTACAGTAATATTTTAAAGAGCTGTGGTGTTCATCCAAGCAATGCGCTTTTAACGCGCCTTTTGTTTCAAAATACAAATCACATTGTGTGCATTGCAGAACGGAATCTTTAAATTCTTCGTTGTTATTACTTATTTTTTTATTGTTATTCTTTTCCTCTCGGGGTATATTTAATATAAATAATAAGGGAGTTATTGGTACTAAGCCAAGGGCTGCCAATACTGCATATTTTGGGTCCACTGTTTTGGTGCTTCCACCATCATCTACAATTTCTATTTTAGAGGTTCTTGCAGGACTTGCAGTAATCAAATTGTTTAAATCCGTTGCTTTACTGATTTCTGCAGACATTTTCGTCAAATAATTGCAATGCTGTAGTTGTTAAGTGATGTGGATAATCTTATATGTCCTGTAAATAAAACATGGTGGATGAGCCAGGCATTTTTTGTACGTTCTAAAATAGTCCAACTCTTATAGAGATGTGTTCAAATTACCTTAATGCTAATATTAATTAAAATCTTCGGTTAAATAAGGTAAATAAAGTAAATTAAATCAAAAATAAACGAACACTTGTTGCTAGTTTGACCACACTTGGCGACGCTTCTTTAATAAATCTACTCAGTGTTGCCAAATAAATAAATATATTCTAAGAAATGTGACTTACTTGTGCTAATGTTGGGAATACTGCAAAAGACCGGACCAATTAATTCCAAAGTATGTATACGTAACATTTCGTGCGTTTCTGTGTGTATACCGTATAACTTAAAGCAATCGAATTTTTGTTGGAGGTAAATTTAAGGAATTTTGCTCAATAGAATTAATTACCGAACGCTAATATCAATTGTTACTAACTTCAGGTTTCAGGTAAGGGTGTAAATAGAGTTGCTTATATTAAAATGACGTTTAGCCAATCGGTACAAGAACTTTTCTGTTATTGGCCGATTCCTCAAGATTACTTTGCGTCCGTGTCAGGCAGAGGCACTACTGGCGGTTTTGATCAGCTGATGAGGACGAGGACAGCGATCGCTATAACGGACAGCTGATAGTCACTGTTGGTTAATGTTTGCTGTTGTAAAAAAAAATTATGTTATCGTTGTATTCTTTGTGTTTATGACTATCGGTAGTATTTATATTAGACATTTTAGTGACTGTTCAGTTTCGTTTTCAAGTTCAGAATAATTATCATAATTATATTTATTATAGAATTTATTGTAACATATTTTATTAGGTTAGTACTATAAATTATGAAAATAAAGTTCGTAATAAATATATTGTAAATATTTATGTCCAAATATTTAAATTTTTTACAACAGTTTAAAAATTAAAAACGGTTTTATGTAGTAGGTTTATTATTTAATTTTCGTAAAATAAAATAACAAACAATTACATAAAATTGTTTTGTAAAATAAATTTACAATTACAAATGTTTTCAAATTTCCCTCTTCATATTAATTTGCGTCCATCTATAACAGATGGCACAAGACATGGATTCAAAAATCGTGCTAAGTTGCAGTTCTATATATTGAATGTTTTGTGTAGCGCATGCAGGTAGACATAACCTCGAATTTTACCCGCTAATTTTTTTAATATTAGTAAATTATAATTATTTTAATATGTCTATGAGCAAATACATGCACCCAAGAAACATATATAAAACACCACCCAATTTTAAGCAATTGGCAATCGAATATCCTGAGTTTCGCAAACATGTTAAACAGGTAAATCCATTTACAATTACTCATAGAAAATATGATAAAACCAATTTTAGGAATTGAGCGGAAAAGTATCTTTAGATTTTAAAGATATTTCCGCATTGCGTGCTTTGAGTTGCACGTTGCTTAAAAAAGATTTTGATTTAAACGTTGAAATACCTTTAAATAAATTAATACCTACGATCCCGCTACGATTGAATTACATTTTATGGATTGAAGATTTACTACAAATATCAGGCAATGGCAAACATGTTAAAGGTATTGATATTGGAACAGGAGCTTCGTGCGTGTATCCATTGATATCAGCAAAAAAATATAATTGGAGCATGCTGGGAACCGACGTCGATGATGAATCTATTACATTTGCAAGGGAAAATATCGAGCGTAATAATTTACAGGAATTAATAAAAGGTTGCAATTCAATCAATTACGAATTGGCTTATTAAATTTTGCATTTTCAGTACTTAAAATTGAAAGCAATTGTATTTTAAAAGAAGCCGTCGATGAAAATCATTATGATTTTTGCATGTGCAATCCGCCATTTTTCGCCTCTCAACAGGAAACCGTATTCACGTTCAAGTCACGTAAAGAATCACGACCTCATCCAAAAAATGCTTTTTGCGCAACTAGCAATGAAGTTGTTGTTAAAGGCGGTGAAGTGGAATTTATCGGTAAAATGATTGAAGAAAGTAAAGATTTACAACAAAAGATTAAGTAATTTTATTAAACGATTATAAAAATTAAATTTATTGTTTTGCTTTTAGAATTTACACGACGATGATCGGACATAAAGTTAGTTTAGCACCTCTAAAAAAATTATTACGTGAAACTGAAATAATCAGTTTCAAACAAACGGAATTTTGTCAAGGAAATACGACACGTTGGGGTTTAGCTTGGACGTATTGTGATATAGATTTAAGGAAACTACCCGAAGCCACCATTCAAGCATCTCGTAAACAAAAATCTAATAAAAATTTAGTACAGTACATTATTCCCGAAACAAGTACATCGACAGCAGATGAAATTGCTGAAAAAATTACGAAATTGTTTAAAGACTTAAAAGTATAATTTTATTTATATAAATATTTTTTAATAATAAAAAAATTTCAGATTGAATTCACGGAAGTAAAACATGGCAAAAATGTGATTGCGTTTAACATAACGGCGCATTCTAACACATGGTCACATCAACGAAGGAAAAGGCGTGGCGAAAAACGCATTTCAGATAGTCAAAGTATTGATGCAATTTCGTGTAATAATAATAAAGATTGTGAAATGAAAGTCGATTCGGGTTGTTCGAGTCCAAATGATGATAGAATGGCAAATTTAATATGTGACTTGCAAGTGAAGAGTCCCGGCAAAAGAAAGCTAGAAGATGATGAGGGTTATTATAATAATAAAAAAGTAAGAATTGTTGACGAAGAGGAAGCCGTTAATATTAGTAAAGTGTTTTTGGAAAGTACAACGGTTATTAGAAAGGAGTCGGATGGAATCCATTTGGAATTAATTTGGATTGATGGGATCGCTAGTAAAGATAATTTGCATCAAATTTTACAATATTTTAAGAATAACCTTAAAAATTAAATAATTTCAAAATTAATATTAACTTATCCGAATGATTTTTTTATTTTCTTAATTTTTGTAAATAGCGTTTATTGGATAGAATATCTTTTTAATTACAACAATCTTGTTATTAATCTGCCCGAATGTTACCTACTCCTTGTTATTTCTGTTTAAATTGTAATTTTTTTTAACCGCTCCATAGAAATAGTAAAGTCAAATTATAATAAAAAACAATTTATTTACAAATGTTCATGCAATAATGTACCACATGATTAGAATTATAAGTTACTTTATAAATGAATATTTAGTTTTAGCGCCTTCAATTATATGCAAATAGGGATTGTCTAATTGACTTGGCGTTTCTGGAATTTTGCAATATCTTTTCACTTTGGGTGACATCAGCACCAAGTTCTGTATAAGTCCATACGTTGACGATGTAGTCCAATACAAAGCCAAGCACTGAAAATCAAATAATTATTAAAATTTCACGACTGAAGTTAGCAATTAAATGTTATGCATTATAATTTTCTGATAATCATTGGTATTCAATCGTTTTATCCATAAACTACAATCAATTTCAATGAAGTGAAGTATATTTGTTCTGATTCCGCATGAACTAAACTTAACAATCATTGCCCAAAATCGATACTACCTAAACAGTTAATTAAAATCCTTACCGAAGGAACAGACGCAGCAATAGGTATCATCAACAAACTGAATCCCTTAAAAAAATAAGTAATAATTCTTTGAAATTTCGAAGGGACCGATACTTTGGATAAACTTTGAATCTAAAAATAAACCATTATAAAAGATATGACCAATTATTCTGTTTATTTATTACTTCTATAATTGAATAGTTTATAAGACCGAGTGCAATCGGTAAAATAAATGAACTGTCGATTTCGGTTAAATTCGGTATCCAACCGAAACCGCCGACGGTCAATTCGGCTAAAGTCAGTTTAGCATCTAAATCTTGATTTGGCAATTGATAAACCAAATTCCGCAAGCTGACTGAAAATGATATCCACATTGGAATTTGAAACCATAGCAACAGGCTTGCTTTAACCGGATGACAATTATCCCTCACTATTAAATTATTCCATTGTTTCTTCAACTGAAAAAAGGATTAATCAATTTTAATTTAACAATACTTTTTTTATTGTCGGGTAGTGTTGCCAACCACTAAGTACACAAAATCACTAAAAAATAGATCAAATTTATTTACTAAATTGAACTAGAAAATATTGGTTGGCTTAATCTTCTTGATTAAGTAATAATTCTATTAAGAATTTAACGAAATATTTAACGTTAAAATTTGATTAGAGTTATTAGTTGGCAACAATGGTTTTTGAATAAAAAATTACATGAATTTTACACAACATACAGATCGTTTATAATGAATTTTAGCGGTCCGCTCATCCCAATTATACATCCTAATAGCAATGGCAGTCTCCTTTTTCAGTTCTGTAACGATATCGGGCATCTCCATATTAAGATTCTCGACTTTTGCTAAAATATATTGTTGATATACTGCTAAAGGTAAAGTTATAGTCGAACGTAATATCACAGTCGTGCACATGATTGTTGCCCACCAAGGTAATCCACTAATTTCATGAATATTTAATAAAAAACTCTGAACATATTCAACCGGTGTGCTTTCCGATATGCTTTTAAATATACCGCTTTGTGTTTTCGCTATGGATTCAATCGAAGATTGTAATGAAAAATTTCTACACTGCTGTGTGTGTTTTTCATTGTTATAGAAAGTGCAAGTTCTCAAATGTTTTAATGGACATAACCTCAAAGCGGATGTTTTGACTAGATTCATTTTGTATTAAACAGGTTTAATTTGATCAACGAGATTAGGGTTTCATGCTGTTGCTCTTAAAATGATGTTCTAAATGCAAATAGTTTTTTTTTGTATAATTAGGTTTATTTTTAGTGATGACTCGTTTTGAGAAACTTGCGATTTGTAAACAGCTGACTCTTGAAAGGAAAACGAGTAGGAGGAAAATTATGCAATATTGATTTGTTGCTTCCAGTGGCGGGTATGGCATGCGGTGTTTTTGCATTGCAGGTCCATGCAGAGTTGCCGATGTTTATTCTCTTTAAATTGAGTAAATATCATATATCCAATTGAAACAAAATATCATAGATAACGATAATTTTACTACTTTGAAAGCTGAATTTCTAAATTTAAAACATCAGCTGCTAGATGTCAATGTAATGGTGCCAACAACAGGAACCTTTTTACGTTGCGCTAAAAAATGGAGTGCTTTTAAAGTGTAACTATTAATAATCGTAATTAATAATCAAAACTGTTTAAAGCACAAATGAGCGTTAGCTGGTGTTACTAATAGTGAGATTATCTTCTTCTTTAATGCATTATTTAACTATTTCAATCACATCTGGGAATTTTGCTGCTAATTCCGGAATTCCAACTTGAATTATTGAGTTCTTTAACTTGCACGCAACATCTAGAAACTATTAAAACGATTAATACTATTAATATAGTATATAGAGTTGATTACAACAAAATTTCGTTCATCGTTTCTTAAAAATATTAATAAAATCTAAATTTATTTCGTGATAAAATTTAAAATTCTGACATATTCTATAATTTTGTTGTCAAAACAAAAAACTTGATGTAATATTTTTTTACAGTAGAAGTCTGTTAGGGTAGGATTTACGGCTAAGCCAGAAAGTTTGTGACACGATCTTGTAGAGCGACTTCAATACTACTGGCGTGGCAATATAATACCCAAGCGAATGTGTATTGTACAATATTGTTTGTAATATCATAATTTGTTCTTAAATTAATTTTAATTTAAAATAATCCCTGTACATAAATATGTTTACGAAACGTGACAACACTGCATGAGCGCGCATGCGCGAGTTGCGCTAAATTCTCAGTAAGTGACGAACAGCATATGGTTTGGTTTATTTACTAATATCGCATTCGATTGTGATGCAGCGGAAGATAGTGAAAGTCGTTGCAGATGAAAACGTGACGCAGTTTGAAGAAGAAATTAAACGAGCGTTTCCGCTAAGTAGCAGACAATTAACCCCCGTTCACTGTCAATCAAGTTAATCAACTCGAACAGATCGACAAAAACAAATTGTGGTGAGAGTGAAATGTGCTAACATCAAGTTCAAAATGTGTATGTCAGTTGTGGGTGGACTGGGTGCACTATGATTTTATAACAGTGACCTATTTCATGGAAGTTGCAACATCTATTCATATTACCTGTTTTGGAATTGTTTAATTTTACAAGTTTATTTATCGGGATGGGCTCAGCTTTAAGCAGCAGCTATGCTTCAGCACAGGAATTGGTCGCAATTGTCAGGGGACATAAACGTAAATATGATGATTCGGATTCGCAGGACGAAATGGAAAAAATCATCGATATTGCCATGCACACTCCGAAAAGGTATACTATTATTTTATTGCACAAATTAACACTACAAACGTTTAAATTTATATTATATTTCTACATAAAATATATATTAAAATATATATTTTTAAGTTTTTAATCATAATTAATTTCCAACATAAAAAACAATATTTATTTTGATTTCCAAAAAAACTGTTCCAATATAATATATAAGTATAAATGTCTTATTAATTATTGTACAAATAAACAATATACAAAAAATTTAACGTTGCAACTGAAAAAATTGTTGAAATTGATTTTTTATTCAAAATGTTCTATATAAAACATTGCTACATGTTGTTAATGCGAAAACAATAAAAACTTATTGTTTTTAAGTTTTGTAAGATTTGTTAATAATAAACAGTCGAAATAAGTGTAAACATATTTTCCTTAATTTCATGTTTTGTTGCTTAAACTTTTTTCATATCTCATATTAAATTTTATTATCCAAATTTTTTTATTAAAATATGCCTCTCAAGTCATTCATCCGGTGTACATTTTTTGAATAATAAAATAGTAATTTTAAATTTATTTGCAGCAATACTAATTTGTAAATAATATTCATCCTTGACATTGGTTAATTCCATATTTATCAAAATAAATATTACTTTTATTAAAATATGCAGGTGCTTGAATATAGAAGCGCCCCCTGGCGGTAAGTTTCGAAAATTTAAAATAATTCTAATTTTATAAATTTGTATACCGGCTGCATTTCAAATTTTAAAATAAACTACTATAATGGCTTGCCCGTTTTCATTACTCTTTCAATAATAAATTGTTCTAATGGTTTACCTGTTTTATATACTCTTAATAAAAAATACTATTAAGGTTTACCACTTTTGGATACTCGTTTAATAAACAAATACTATAAAATTTAACTCGTTTGGATACTCTTTTAATAAAAAATAATATAGAAATTTACCTGTTTTGGATACTCTTTTAATAAAAAATACTATAAAGATTTACCTATTTTGGATACTTTTAAAAAGATAATATAAATGTTTACTTGTTTTGGAAACTCTTTGAATAATAAACTCTTTTAATAAAAAGCACAATAAAGGTTTACTTACCTCTTTTAGATACTTTTTCAATGAGAAACTACTATAAATGTTTACTCTTTTGGACACTCGTTTGAGAAAAAATACTATAAAGGTTTACCTGTTTTGGATACGTTTTCAATAATAAGCTACTATAAAGGTATACCTCGTTTGGATACTATTTTAATAAAAGATTTACCTTTTAGATAATCATTCAATAATAAATTACGGACACTCTTAATAAAAAACACTATAAAGGTTTACCTGTTTTGGATAATCTTTCAATAAAAAAATACTGTAAAGGTTTACCTCTATTGAATGCTCTTTTAATTATAAAAAATACTATAAAGGTGTACCTATTTTGGATACTCTTTCAATAATAAAATACTATAAAGGTTTTCCTGTTTTGAATATTCCTTCAATAATAATAATAATAATGTACTATAAAGGTTTACCCGTTTTGGATACTCTTTCAATAATAAAATACTGTAAAGGTTTACCTCTATTGAATGCTCTTTTAATTATAAAAAATACTATAAAGGTTTACCTATTTTGAATACTCTTTCAATAATAAAATACTGTAAAGGTTTACCTCTATTGAATGTTCTTTTAATTATAAATGAATACTATTAAGGTTTACCTATTTTGGATGCTCTTTCAATAATAAAATACTATAAAGATTTACCTGTTTTGGATACTCTTTCCATAATAAACTGCTATAAAGACTCACCCGTTTTGAATAATCTTAAAAAAATTAGCCACTATTAAGGCCGATAATAAAAAAATAAACGTTTTGTGGCGTTTCTGAAAAATTTCATATTTTGCAAAATACAACATTTTAAAACATTTCTCGACTTATTTCAAACAGTTCGTAATGTTTCCAAAAATATCTACAAATATATGTGTGCGTTCGCAAAAATGAAATTGAAATCAAATTATTCAAAGCTATATATGATTGGACTCTACTTTAACGTTGGAATAAGGTTTATTTAGTTTGAGTGATGGCGAATTAATGGAACCGATTAACTAATAATAAATTTTGATTTTGCATTGGCGAGCTAAATACTAGAGTTGTCATATATTCATTTATGGAAATTTGGCATTGGCCATGGCTTTAAGATTTGGCCTTGAAATTTCGTAATATTGAATTTCTGTGGCTAAAATCCTTAAATTTTGTAGTAATACGCATGCGTTATGTGGGCGAACAGTTGGAGCAGAAATTAACGCCAAATGCTACGTTCGGAAACGAGTTGGCGAGGAGCGGTGTAATGGTCATGTGGCGTCGATCTATGTGTATACTACATCATAATAAATAAACGTGTTTTAATATAAATGGTGTAAAGATAAATATTGTCCATTTGCAAACTTTAGCCGTTTGCAAATGGACAGTATTTATGTGCATTTGGTCTAAAAATGTGTTCGGTGCAGAATAACCGAACGCAGCTATATCCCACATAAGCATCACAAGCGCATGAGTAAATTATTTAAATTTATATTTAAATTAGTTGCATAAATTCATCATATCTATAACTAAAGGTATATTTTTTAATACTAAATTTATTTTTAATGCTAAAACGGTTGCGTAAATTCGCCATGAGATTGTAAATTGTATTATTGTAAAACGAACAGCAGAACTGCCAAGTCCTCTCCACAGGAGACCTGGAACAGCTCGCACCGCACCAGCCAGCGAATGCACAGCAGCTAGCACAGATCCTATTCCCCATTCGCCTCCTTCGCTCGCGGTCTGTTGTAAATCCCGCATAAAAGGTCAAGTTCGCGGCCAGGTCACGATACCCTGAACCCTTTGTTAATAGCTCTTTTTGTCTTTTTTTGTGTGCAATAATCTCTTATGGTGCTATGAGCAATATTTAAAAATTTACAAATATAAAAATGTGCGTTTTCAATGGCATTTATGTTTTTGGAACAAAGCCAATGAACGAACTTATTAGTATAGGATAATTGTCACATATTAGTTTATGTATACCGATGGACACGCAAAGCAATTTCTTTGTAATGGCACGTCTTACTTTAATAATAGGCACCTTGTAATTAAAGGTGAAGCGTAAACTAAATTACAAATAAAAATACATGTTTCTTGATCTATCCGTTGTAATAATTACCTTATTAAATATTTTATTTGGGCTAGCTGCGTTCATTGACACACCGTTCATTATATTATGGTCATAATAATGTGCTAAGCGGGCATCTGCACTGAATAAAAGTTATTTATTGAAGGCTACCATGTGTAGTATTTTGCAATAGCTAAAAATAGCTTTTGCATTATGCAGACATTTTTTCCATATTTAGTTTGTTTATAAAATTTTATACTGATTTGCACAGCAACACCGCTTGCTTTTTAATATTTTGCATTATTTTATTTATAGGTTAATGCATCTAATTTATTCGATTGATCATCAGTATATTAAAATTTGTATATGGCAGGACAATATCAATTAGGTTGAATGTAATCGGCGGAACTTATTTCTTTTGCATTGATAATGAGTATCACTACAAACGGCTGCATGATGTCACCAAATGCACACTGTAGAAAGTTAATTGCAATTATTACTCAAACTGTCCTTCAATGGATAATAAAATTGTTTTAGTATTATGAATGTTTTTTTCATCATATTCACAACGTTTCATTTTTTTTTCATTGGAAAAAATTCACTTGGGAGCATAAAAACCTTTAATTTGGTATTTTGAAGTATGAGGATGTGCCACAAAATTACCAAAAGTTGTGAAAAAAACGTCTTTAACATAACATTTTATTGCCTCTAATGCAGTTAATGAAAAATAAAATGTCAGTTCTTTTTTCTATAAAATAGGACGAAGATTGTATGGTAGTGTTCACCAAAAAATTGCATAATATTTTAGTGAACTAGGTCTAGTCAGATGACATAGTTTAACTAGAATTTACACAACAAAAAATTTTTCAACAACATAATTCTACCGATGGTGCTATATTTACGAAAACCGGTCTAAAACCCAAACAAAATAAAATTATAATATTTAAATAAATCTAACCTATGCATTAATTAGTTTGTAGACAAAATGAAAGTATATGTAAACAACAATAAATCTGGCAATGAATTTTATAACTATGACTTAATACAAACTCTTACTCGTTTATATTATGTGAATACATTTGCATATTGAAATGAGTTTTAGAAATCTCAACTTTCACCGTTGCAGATATCATCGGGATCTATGTAGGAAGTATACAATTTGGATTGTTTACAAAATTAGTTCTATAAATTAAGATATTACTTAAACATTATCAATTTACTACGCATTAAATTTAAATGTTTATATTTGTTATCAATAGCATTATGTTAATTGAAAAGGAATACATTTAGCAGTGATATCATATATTTTAATGCGTTTATCAAAAAGACAGCACATACGGGGGAAAAGGTAGAATTTATTATAGTCTTTAATCTTCTTTTCCTTTATCATGGCGAGGAAGCCAATATTGATAAAACTGGTAATTTAAAATGTTTCGTTGCTTGAAATTCTGGTTATTGCATTATTTACTTAATTATTCCGTATTCGAAACATTTACGCTCTTGACCTTTATGTTTTATTATTTGTCATTGCGTCGTTGAAATATGCAAAGAAGTGGAAGTTACTCAGAATTACAACAGATGGTTTTGTTTGCGATCTTCGAGTGTAAAATGGGTCAATGTTTATTGTTGTTTTTTTTCCTTCTAAACTGTGATATTTATTTCATCGAAATTTTGTTAATATTTAAATGTTTTTCTAATCATCCAATATTTTGTTTTTATTTTATGGGTTTACATTTCTTTTAATGAAAATAATTGAATTTTTATCAAAGTTTATCGAGTATTAGCTTTAATTAATTTAATTAAATGAAATACTGTGATGCAACTAGACAATAACAAGTTTTTAAATCTCCTGATAATAAAACACTTCAAACTTTGGAACAAGAAAATATGTACTATTTTATGAGCTAACTGATTTTTTTTAAGAATTCATATTATTGTTCGCCTGCATTTGCATTTTTGAGCATTCAAATTAGGAAATCACATAAAACTTTTCTTTGATGTTGTGATGTATAGTAATGGTTTAATCCATCTGTTAAATGTTATCTTTATTGCTGTTTGTATAATTAATTTAATTTGAATTCCGCGATAAAGTAAATACACATGTCTTGCTATAAAATGTAACAATTTCATCATTCGCAGTTTAATTAAGAAATACGAAATGATGCGATTTTTGAAGAAATTTTACACCCGCCATCGAAGTATTTTGTGTTGAATACGTTTTTTTTTTTTAATAAAACTTTGTTGGGGGCGTTTTTTAGGTCCGCGTCACATGAACGCACCGTTTCATGACGCGAATGTAACGTTTCTTGAAACGAATGTAACATTTTATGGCGCTTTCGTGTTGCATTCGCAGTGGGGGGGGGGGGGGGGGAGCAAGAGGTGTTGTTGGGGACCCCCGGGGGGGGGGGGGGATTCGGGGGGGGGGAGAAAAAAAAAAAAAAAATTTTTTTT